>CM060900.1:236077220-236317220 GCA_030762935.1 Hymenopus coronatus | reverse complement strand
TTAGCATGACACCAATTCTGACGCGACTTACTTTACCCTGAGCCACCCGGGTATTCCGGAAATGAAATGAAGTTTTATTTATGCATGCTCTTTAAGTGCTGTGGTTCTCAGCGTCCCATTCAATATTGTGCGTGAAAGACCGCTTAAGTTTGCTCAGAGGCCTCTTTTTCAGGCTTGAGGTTCTTTTCCGTAAATCTACGACACGGGACCAACGGCTTTACTTCCCTTCCGAAGGAAGCCATGCTAAGGATTTTTACGCCCGAAAAAATCCATCGTCCTCCGCCGTGTTTGAACCCGCGACCTTGGGAATATGAAGTTAGCATGGTAACCATTACACCACGGAGGGGAAGAGACGAAACACTATCAGGAAGAAGCGGGACTCCAGCAGTCCCGCCAAGTTCCGTAGCACAAGTTCCACTGTCCTGCCGCAACTCATCAACCGCTGTCGCCTGTTCCTATAACACTGAAATAAATGAGTGAAAAAAAATTAAGGAATTTGATGAAGACAGGAAATTAAGGACAGGAAATTCATATTAGAAAGAGAACTACCCGACTATTCGCCTACGGGAAATCGCGCGTTCGATTCCCGTTTTGCCACCGCTCTGGAATGATTTAAATGCTGCCAGGGAATTTTGCTGCCCTCCGTTACTTGTCATGTTTCAGGGTAGAAGGTGGAGCTTGTTTTGTGAGCTGGTGTTTGGTGCGTTACAGAACCTCAGAGAGACTTCTCCAGCTCTGGATGTACTATCTGAACGCATTGTTAATCCAACTACCCCGGAAATGATCGCTGTCTGTGACCTTCGCCTCACCTGTCCTCCTGGAGGTTTCCAGAAGCACTATGCGCTTAACCGCCGATATTCTCCTCCGCTTCTTACAATCAACAACCACTATAGGGCGATGAAGATCGACACAGTGGAGCCAGCACCACGTGGTGTCTGGTTACGCAAAGTGTGTAGCGGTAAAAGGATTTATTGCACGTATTTTGGAATAAAACTCCCTGAAATCATATTAAATACCTACGTCTTGATTTGACTTAAAAAGAGAAAAATAGCTTTCAATGTCTGCAGATATGGTGGCTGAAGTGGATGGAGTTATGGTAAAATGAGCCCGGGGCTGTTGTGAGATTTACCGATATGTTTTCCCTTAAGGATGAGGGGAAAACCCGGCAACACTTGTCCAGGTAACTCATCCTAGCCGACATTTAAACATTTGGTCTTCATTTTTATTAAAATCTGGACATCTATTACCAACACGTGCTTCACTTGGTCATGGTGTAGATGGAGTACCCTGGACGCGCGTTTCAACAACTTTCGTTGTCATCCTCTTGCAGGTTTGCAGATGTGAGACATGCAAGAGGATGACAACGAAACTTGTTAAAACGCGCGTTCAGGGTACTCCATCTACACCTTGACCAAGTGAAGCACGTGTTGGTAATAGATGTCCAGATTTTAATAGAATTGACAGCTTCACTGTATGTAATGGCTTCTTTAACATTTTAAAATTTGGTCTTCAGCTTGAAGTACAGGACTAAGATCGGAGTATGGAATATAGGAGACTCGGCACCGAACCTTATGTTAGTTATTGTATCTGTGCCCCACGAGGGAGCACTCGCTGAGAGGGATTGATGAGGTGAAGGGAAACATCCCTATTGGGGGCAATAGGCCCTGTGGGGGATGTTTCTTATTCCAGAAATCAGTGGAAGTTGGGGAACGGAGTCCAGCGCAGCACCGAGCATCGTCGTCGATGTTTCCAAGCCTGAAAGGAACCAGCGGAGTGAAGGATGAATGAAATAGATAGGAAATGACATGGAGCAACAGGTAATTCGGGGATGAAAGAAATCTACCTATAATTCCCCTGGCGACCCGGGGAAACACCGAAAAGCCCATGGGTCTGATAGGCCAGCCGCAGGGATCGAACCCGCGACCACTTAATGTTTCTCAGACGAAACTGCCTGAGACATCCCGCTCGGCTTGAAGAGTGGGCATGGAACACAAGGCAGGGAAGCGCTACCTTCGCCCGTGTGTAGAAGTGCTCGAGGTGCATTACATCAAGGAGCATGTGGTTACTGCTTGTTGCTCTAAAGTCAAGCACTCTGACGCATGTGTCATCGTCGGATCTGAGTATCGTTTCAGTATGTTCAGTTCTAGTGTTTTTGCTTAGCCCACATTGTGTAGGACCAAGATGATTCCGCTAGCTGGATACATAGTGTTTACGCTGAAACCGTGGTTAACCTTGGAGTGGTAGGGAAGGAAGCGAGTGTGAATAGGGTGTGGCTTCCTGGGAGTGGTCATAGGTGACCTCCGCTTGTAGGTCAAGTGGGGGTGCCCAGTTTAATGCGTGGGTACATTATTAGGAACTTTAATTAAGGATTGGCCTCCATAATTAAATAAAGCATAACGTAGGGCTATTGACAGAGATAATATTCTTGGACTGTGTTTGTCCTGACTGCAAATAGAATGGTTTTAAATGCGGGTTACATAAGGATAGAGCCATTAGCTCCTATTGGTTAGAAGTACAGGCAGCAAGTTACATTGTGAACATAATTTTATTGTGAAACAACATATTTGCCTGTTCGAGGTCCTTTTTGAATTAAAACAGATGTATGATACATTTACGAACTTTCTCCATATACAAATGTTAAGAATGTAGCCTTCGATTGACATCAATATCCTTTTCCATCTGTAAAAGATAATTTTTTCTCACGAACGTTAGGAATTCAAAGCCTTCTGAAATCAAAAGTTCTATAAGGTACTTTAAGAGAAACTGGGATTGAAATATCAAATGTCAATATTTTGTAATATATATTTTTGAAACATTTACTGTCTTTGCATTGTTGTTAAGATAATATTAATGCAAATTTTAATCTTAATTGGATAAATACTTTGCAAGATATAAAGTATTCATATATTTTATTATATAAATACATTGCATAATCAAAATGTTTCTCGCACCTTAAAACTTGAGAAAATTAGTTGACATTTACTTATTTGGGGCTTCGAACCACACATAAAACCTTACACGGCAATAGTTTTAGAGCTTTGGTTATCTTCTTAATTATAATACAGGTTTTAAAAAGTTAGAAAGTTAAATCTCTAGAATTTAATCATTTTTTCATAAAATTGTTCATTTTTGAAAAATTTAATGGGTGTCAGGATAGTTTTGTAGCCTGTAATATTACAATAGATAGTTTTGCACAATCTGGGAAATTTTATTTATATCTAAACAAAATCTGAAACTCATGGAACATTTTCAAAGTGTGAAAATGTAGTTTTGAGACAAAGGATGTTTTATAAAATAGTATGCTAGGAAACAAGTGTATTGTACGATCTTTAAATGGCTGTAGAGCTCAAAGCAAGGGATCGGATAGCTAAATGTTGAGTCACTATGGATTCCCTAAGGTTCCAGCAACTATTTGGCAAATAGCTTTTAGCAAAACATTGTTTAGTTTTTGTCCGATTGCAGTCAAAATTTCACTCCCAATGTCCCTTAAAGTGTTATCAAAAATTCACAATATACGACTGAAGCTCTAGTTTTTATGACAAAGATGAAAATCAAATATATTTTAGATGATTTAAAATCATTAAAATGGACTATATACCTTATACGAATCAAATCGTATCTTGTGCTTCAATAAGGGGACTGTGTTGTACATTTTCCAATACCTCTGCTGTACTTTTTAAACCTTTTTGCCGCATCTTATTTCTGTAGAAAAAATTGTAGATGCTAGATTTAGTACGTAGATATTAAGTAATTCCTTGATTATGGATATTCTTAAACGCAAATTTAAGTTATTTTATAAAAATAGGTTTTCCTTGTGCTGCAATTTAAACTTTTCAATATGTTCCCTTTGTTGAATTAGAAAAAAAAAAAAGGTTTGCTATCACATGCATTTTTAAGTTAATTGCTTTTTAGGAAATAACTTTTTGTTTTCTTTTGAGGTTCAGCTTTACAGAGAATAATACTAATCAACTTTGGATGAGCATAATGACGTAAACATTTGCCTCCCACTAAAGCACACAGAAAGTCCTAGCTAGCCAGTAATGGGGAAACTATGTCCGAAGTTTCACTGTAATAACTTAAAAATGGTATCATAAGGAGCATTTTAAATGCTGAAAAATGTACTATTATAATCGGTAAAACCACACTGGAAAACTCTCATTTTAACCAGTGTAATATCCTAATTATGCATTTTTCATAAAATAGTGTCCAGTTTTTACTTAAAATCCGTGATTTAGTAACTGATTAATATATGCGCATTAAAATTATAATAAAACCTCAACAAAGCTTGTAGAAACTCTAGTATATTATATTCATGTGACTTTCTCTACTGATTCTGTGAACTGTTGTTACAAACACTTATTCTTCTATCTACTTCATGCTAATCGAGATAAACGTTACCCAAAATTGTGTTATTACATCATTCCGGGTAGGTGTAAGAGGGATAAGGGAAACCACTATGTTAAAGTGATAGATATTTTAATAGTGGATCGCAATGTGATACAATTAAAATTCCTTTCTGTTGGCTTGACCAGGAAGGGTAAATAAAAGAAAAAATACAGTTAGAGTTTCCCATTCAAAGGAAGTGTAAGTGTTGCAAAATTTAAATCAATAAAAATAGTGTCTCAGAAATGGCTAAATTCACTATATATATAAACAGTATACTTTAACGAAATCTACATTTTTTTATGGCAAGTTTTTTTATTCTGTGTTTTTTTCTATCTGTCACGGTTTACAAGCTATGCAAAGTCATCCGAAATGAAACGGACTTCAGAGGCCACTCCCAAATAACTCAGTATATACTTCTTATTTTTCATTAAAATAAGTTGATGATGATGATGAGGGTGCTCAAGCCGAGGGTTGGTTGAAACCGGGACGGAAACATGGTAGAGACCACAATCCCCCAATTTATATAAATCAAACCAAAATACTCTTATTTGTTGATCAGTTGTTATTATTGATTTTTCTTATTACGGTGACTAGGCAGGATGTTACTGCGGCAGTTTGCCAGTGCCTTCCGCGGGCGGAGGTGAAGAGATAGTATACCCAAACCTAGGAAGCATCGAGAAAGAATTAATCGCTAAAAAATCTCCACTCTACTACTGGGGATCCAACCCGGTTCCTCAGCGTGAGAGGTAAAATCAATTAAACGTTACTATTTAATTTATATAGTAACATAAAAATTTTCGAAAAAATTCTCTATATAAACGCCAATTTTCTTCAAAATCTTCGTATCAGGTTTTTAAAATACGAAGTATTTAAACACCAAGTTTAGTAGTTACACACTTTTCATTTTTGATCTATGCTGTTCACAGAGACACACACACGCGAAACCTTTTTCTAAAAGAGCTTTTTGTGCGGGAAAAAGGAACATTTATGAACATTAATTCTATTGAAATGAAATTCAAACACATTATTATGATTATTATTATCATCATCGTCATAATAATAACAATAATATTTCGAATATGTTATTATTATTATTATTATTATTATTATTATTATTATTATTATTATTATTATGGATAGTACCTTGGGGACCAATAGCGGAACAGAATCGAAGTTAGCGCAACATGGTATATAGTTGTGATGTGTTGACAGTGCAGTGTGTACGTAGTGGTACTAATAGAAGGAAAATGGGGCAATGGTTGCGAGGTAGACTGTGATGTTTTCACTAGCAGTGGATGGCGATTGAGGTTGGGCGGGTGGTAAACATAAATACCACTGATTTAAGGGAAATAACAATTTTAATATTACATACATTCAATTGCTGTTGTGAAACAAGACATGAGCATCGTTATCCGTTTCATTTTCTCTCAAGATAAATTACAATGCACAGCTACATACAGTCGCAACGTCTCAAATGTGAATCGTTTCCGATTGGCACGTAAACAGGCTTTATATTGTGAAAAACTTCGCTCCACATCACAAGATGTGATTGGAGCAAAACGGAAATAGAACACAGCATCAACTATTAGGCAACATACTCCATCAGCAATTATTTCCGTTGCAACACCTCGCAACACTTTTCGCATTTCGCGCCTTATTGAAAATCAGTTTTTTTTTCCAAACGCTGTCTTTACTTTCTTTTTCACGGTCTAAAACAGGTGTTACGAGTGTCTGATTAGTTGTTTGCTCGAGGGCAAATTCAGGGCTAAAGGCATTTCAATGTTAGATGTTTCCAAATATGTGTGATTGTCTTAGATATATCTGCAAAGCTCTTCTATGATATACAATCTTCCATTTGAAGCACGAGATTTTATAATCTTGATTGACGAGCATGCACTATCATCAAAGGCATTAATTACCTGTAAAACAGTATTGTACTATACAGCATAGGTAGTATACTATTCGAGCCACGTCCCCCAACGCATTGCTACAGGAAGGAGAGTCCGAGTTAGATTCAGGATTTAATGTTGAATATGGAACAGAAGGTTTTGTATTACTTTTTTTCTTTCTTTTCACGTACTATATACATAGTGAATTCATCCAAAAATTTAATACCGAGATTTCACCGGAAATTCATGTTTTTGGTATCCTGTATTAAAAAAAAAACTTTTTAGGAGGTCCGTGTGTGTGTCCGTGAATACGATAACTCAAAAACGAAGAGTCCGTAAAATACCAAACTTTAGTGTGTTTGAAGGCTGCTACACGAAGATTTTGAGGCCCCCCCGTAAAACTTTACCTGTAAAACTTTTCAAACGTTTTTATTTGTTCAGAAATAGCTCTGACGATTTTGCTTTTAATACCGTATATGTAAATTTTACATGACAAACAAAATGTATATCCTTAATTTTCTGGGATTAGTCTCTTAAGATCTCTTTATTCTAGATGAATTTTGCTGGATTTCGCATAACTAGTAAACCGTAATAGATAGAAACAACTTGCTGCACAAAAAATATAGATCTCGTTAAAACACACAATTTATGTCATATACATTTTTTGCGTGGAGTTGACCACTTTTGGGATATGTCTTCTTATTGGTTTCAATTTTAAAATACGTCAAACTTTTCACATACGAGCATCTGTTAGCTCCTAGCAAAGAAACGGATTTCATCCACACAGCTAACCTGCGGTGCCAGAGCAGTAAAAGCGGGCGTTAAACACTACCCAAAAATAAATCCACATAGGAACCAGGTTTTAAAAGATTTGACTAACGTTTTAGCCTAGTTAATCCTATTATTTCCCTTCCTCATATAAGAAAGCATTTTCGGTAATGCTTATCTCGAAGCATGAAGTAGATAAAAACATAAGCTTTTCAACAATAATTTGTTACAGAGATGTAGAGAAAGTCATGTGAATGGATCACATCAGATTTTAAAGCTAATATTCTAGTATTTGTTTACATGCGGTGTGTGCAGTCGCCAATGCAGGTCGGTTTTTCCTCGGTAGGTATGCAACTGGTATTCACATGTGTCCCGCTCTCGGTCCCCAAGATGCTATCCCTTGTTGTTGTTATTATTACTATTATTATTATTATTATTATAAGCTATCGAAATTGACTCAGTTGAATCTACATTATTAGTCAGGAGACTACACAACATGGTAACACTGTAAAATCGAAAGAAACACACTTAGCAGGTTGTTTACTGCGCGCACGGTTATTTTATGTAAACATTATAAATAACTCGTTTATTTTTTTTTCTTGTCTTACTTAAACCTATTGACAGTATTTGTAATTCACAAAGAAAGAAAGCATAATTTTATAGATTTGAGTGATATTGCAAATGCTTTCTCAGCACCATATTCCGTACGAAGTTTAGGTTACGTTACCATCATGTGTAGTTTTCCGTTATTTGTATGCCGGAATCGTTTATATGTTTGTGTTACCATAGCAGCAGAGGCTGCAGAATTAAAAGTTAACCTGTTGTATATAAAGTGAACCTGTCGAATTTGCTGTATTGCAGTATTGTGCAAAATAAAATAGTAAATATCTGAAAAACGGGCAGGTTTACGGACAAAATTTATTAAGGAGAACACTCAAAACAACGCGCCCTCTCATAGTTTATAAGATTGACTATTGGTCACCTTGCACCTGTGTATACAGACCATATCACCCGATCAAGTCATTTGGCATTCTGAAGATGGGATTGATGCACGCTCCCGAAACGTGGATCACCTTACCTGGCTTCAGGCCTGAGAACGTCTAGAGTACTCAAAACATATTTTATTCGGTGAAATCTCGAATTCCAATTTTTGGGTGGAACACAATACTTCCCATACTTATTATAGATAGTAGAGAAAGTGAAACTGTTTTATATATAGGGTTATTAAAATCGTCACGCAAAGTCTTATTTCACGCCGATAAAGAGGGAGGGAGGGAGAGAGAGGAGAGACCGAAAACGTTTCTAAGAAATCGGACATAAAAATAAGTTAAAATTCTAAGCTCTAATTTGTATACCTTTTGTCCAATTTTCACCAAACTGTCTCCTTAGAAAGGAACATGTAGAAACATACCGCAGCAGCAAAAGAGACAGAACCATTCTAACGTTTAACAGCGCCTAATGATTTGGCGCTAGGCAGCAATATGAATACACCCACGCCTAGGGGTACTACAAACACTCACCTTGAGGCCATTATTGACGTGAAAAAAGAACGTGGTAACATTGTACCACTAACTGCCAGGTTTCTTTTTAATGTCCGTAATGATTATACATACATACATACATACATACATACATACATACATACGTACGTACATACATACATACATACATACATACATACATACATACATACATACATACATACATACGTACATACGTACATACATACATACGTACATACATACATACGTACATACATACATACATACGTACATACATACATACATACATACATACATACATGCATACATACATACATACATACACGCATGCGTGCAGGCAGGCAGGCAGGCAGGCAGGCATGCATGCAGGCAGGCAGGCAGGCAGACAGACAGACAGACCTATACATTTCAGCCTTTAGAGAAATATACAGCGAAACGTGTGCTTACAAACAGGACTAGACTATAGGAAAACCCATTTAGGAATCTATTATTTTCAGAGAAGAAGCTATAGTGGTTGTAGCTTTGAATTCTTGTTTGTTGTTTGTGCGCTCATATGTTGCTTCAATTTTTTTAAACAAATATATACAGGCCACAGTAGAATGTCAATGTATAATTACTTTTCATGCTTAAAATTCCATGTATTTGTTCATTTAACGTGAACACCACTTTACCTCAGTTAAGTTTGTAACTTATATTTCACCTTGTTTCATGAATTAACGCAGTAGTTCTTTATTGAATAAGCACTCTCTCTTAGTGCAACTTTCCTTTCAGTGACTGGAATATGCTTGTTCTCTTATTTTTAATAATCATCACGGTAACTGAAAATTAGCGATGTCTTCAGGAAGCTTAAAAGTGTCTGTAGTATTCATTTTTTTCGTAATGTCTTCCGAAATTAAGGAATAATTCACTTTCTTCAGTATACTGATAAGCTATTCATGCTGCATTCCAAATCATTAATAGCTAGTTCTTTACAAAGTGTGTCCCCTAAGATACTTCACTGGTCTTTGGTGTTCTGGAGGGAGAGAGAGAGAGAGAGAGAGAGAGAGAGAGAGAGAGAGAGGTAATAAGTAGACCTCAAATTTGTAGGTCTTTAAGAACAAAATTTTGGTCACCTAAATTAGACTCTCAAATTATAACAATAGGCACTGAAGTTGTAGTTTATAAAAAATGTATTTCTACTTTCTAAAAGCTTAAGAATGTAACTAACTAGTAATCATTAGAATTACACAATGACAAAATGAGTAAATTAAAAACAACTACGTTCAGAAACATGCTATTAATGTCTTAAATTATTTATTTATTGTTAATAACTTATGATATAAACTTATAAAGTTCAAAAATTACTTCTGAAAGCTTATTCATTTAATCATAGTGGAAATACACTATACGCAACAAACACACTATTGTGACCTTAGTGCCACCCCCAAAATGTTGTGCTCAAAACAGAATATATCGTTAAGATCACCGACGTAAAATGTCTCTTTGAAATACATTTGAAAGGTAAACACAGAGAAATCCTGAAAATATCAGGATAACAAACAGTCAATAAAGGGGACGAGGTATGCTCACGAAACAGCTCCGCTATTTGAAAGGTACTGTGCTGTACTGCAGACGGCGACCAACATAAAAGAGTGACAAACAGTATCACGGGATGCAAATGTTCTGTTTCTTTTTCTACAAATCGAAAGCGTTATAAACAGTCGGTTTCCCAGAATGTCTATTCCTATAATGAGACTTTTAGAAAGTCCTTGAAAAAAATCATATGATGCATTACTTTTATTTTCATTTGCTGCCTGTATTAATGAATAAATCCACAAATAAGATAAAATAGGCAGTTTTAGGCTGAAAAACTTAAAAATATGTATTGTCAAAATAAGTATCTTAGGTACCACTAACCCCTGTCATAGATTTATATTTTATGCAAAACGTGAACATATTTAGCTAGTTTTAGTTTATTTGTATACACAAGAAATAGGCATTTAACCTAAACTTATAGGTCTGATAATAAGAATTTTCTTAAAAGAAAGATAAAGCCACGCAAAATCACTTACTGAAACTTGTGCAGCCCTTAGAAAAATTTGCAGGCGCACAAAACTATTTCCTCACATCTAATTTGATACCATAGCACCCAAAACACACCAGCCCTATTCCTTGCCCCCACCAAACCTAACCGCCCAAAAATAAAACCAAGCAAGCTCTCAGTTCATCAGTAACCACTAAAACGTCCGGTAAAATACTATTCATATACGAAAGATTATGTTCTTCAGGAGAGTAAAGTAAAAAGTAAATTTGGCCACTTTCGTTAATAGTGTGATGAAGACATTACCACAAGTAATCGGCCGGCTGCGCTACTTAGGCTTTGCTAGCTTGGTGCTAGAAAACAGAAATATCGCAGTAGAAACCTGGATATCGAAATCGATTTGAGAGCATAATTCCCCATGGGAGCGGGGAGGTTGCGCCCTTTTCCGCTGCGGGCCCCGAACTCTCGTGGTACTACTGACGTTACTAGAAGTACGTCCGGCCGAACATCTGAATTCCTCCAAAAAGGATCTGTTCGGACTGGGTTGGACTCGGCGGGGGAGTAGTTCCCGAAGCCTATGGGAGATTGGGTACGTCTGGGCGGTGATTCCTGGGCGGGGTTGTAGTACGCCCCAATGTCCCCTGCCCACTAAACTCGAGAGCTTAGTAGACATGAAATGGTAACTGTCGCCCCCACCAAGGTATTTAGTAGTCATCCTCTTGTGGGGTTGACGCGCGTAAATGGTGCTTGCACTTCCGTCCTTGCGGGAACAAGAAAGCCGGTTTAAAAAATGGAGTTTTATTTATGGACCCTCTTTAACTACTGTGGTTCTCAGCGTCCCATTCTATGTTGGGCGTGAAAGACCGCTTAAATTTTGCTCAGAGGTCTCTCTTATCAGGCTTGAGGTTCTTTTACGTGCAGTAAATCTACGACACGGGACCAACGGCTTTACTTCCCTTCCGAAGGAAGCCATGCTAAGGATATTTGCACCCGAAAAATCCTTCGTCCTCCACCGGGTTTGAACACGCGACCTTGGGTATATGAAGTTAGGGAGCCGGTTTATAAAATAGGTACCGGCCTAATGGAAATCCCCACGGAAGGTCCCTAGGGCGCCTGTCACACCTGAGCTGTCTGGTTACTGCAGTAAGGTTTATGATAGCATGACTATAAAGGTAATTATGAAGGTATAATGCACACATGCGGAAGAATTAAACTGGTAGAGATAGAATCCGGGCACATGATGGGTGCATATTTTATATACAATCCGCGTGTTAAATTGACGTCAAATGGAAGCGCTATGGTCGCCATCTACTTCTCCCTGAGTTAACTATTAGCATTTCGCCATGTTAGCTTACGTGTACCTTTGATGCTTCATGGCGCAGGAGATTGCGGGTTCGAGTCCCGCCTATGAGCATAGTTGTTTGGGTTAATGTTACTGTGTTTATGTTCTAAGCAGAACTAGAAAGTTTGTATCGATTTTCTTATGGAGCATAAGAGTGGCCAGGGTTGGCAATAACTTTCGGCACTACTTGCGTGAGCAAAGTCCAACGTAGAGTGCAACCCATTACTGCAAAACAGCTATCACAGAAAACAGAACCACATCGGTATGAAGGAAGGCGTTCGAATAACGCCTTTGTTCTGCTCAAGTTTTAGCAAAGTTAATTTGTTTTACAACCATAGTACGTTTTCTAGCAATGTACTTATTTAGAAACCGGTGACAATTCTAGTGTACAAGCTGTAAAACGTCTAGCAACAGAACAGATTCACAGAAGTATATTATTGATTGCAAATTTGTCAGAAAGTTACCCACAACCCACACTGTTACAATCCAGAAGTATGGAGCTGAACTGAATCTGTATGGTATGTTGAAGGAGTGTCAAGTTGAACCTACTAATCCGCGACCATCCTACTTGAAATAAACATGAAAATGAAAAATGTAAATGAAAGGAATGAAGGGTTCAGTGTGATGTATCGCACACAAGCTGCGCTTTGAGATCCCAACAAATGCTATTTGCTTTGTGATACTGAAACGGAACTGATAAAGTATTTAAAATTGTCTGAACATATCATGAGAAGTGAAACGAACTTGTTTGTCGGAACGGAGAATAAGGTTTACATTTGAAAGGCTTCAGAAGTACATATAGTTTTCATTAATACAACTGCAGATGAGTTAAGGTTTAGTTTAGTTTCTGCTTTCGTTTTTACCTAATAAGAATCTGAAGATATTTAAGAAATTAATTTTATTTTTTGGATATTATTTAATATTCGATCAGTAAATATTTCAATCCGTGTTATAATTGCTTGGGTGTTTTCATTATGTACATATATAGAAATCAGTTAGAATCACCCTTATATACGTAATAATTTGTATGTTGTACATAATTGTCTACATAGGTTTGTCTATACGAATGTATCATGAGTAACTTTTGCTCTCTGGAAACAACACTGTTTACTTGACTACAGGTTTGTTTGTCTCCCCTGCGTTTTTATCAATGACTTGTTTTGATTTGGTGAGATAGTCGACCGTAACCTGTAAAAAGAACGCTACGAACTTCCTAGTTCTAGTTCTAAGTCATTCTCTCCCCCCTGTTGGCCAATTGTGTCACGCCTGAAGGCTAATATGTGTGTAAATAAAAAGCTAAAAAACCTATTAGAATTTGAACAGTACGAATCAAGGGGTATAAAATAAAGGCATTAGCAAATACGAAACTTTACGCCAGGCGTCGCAAATTTTGGTCTTGCGAAACAATCCCTGACCTCTGACGTCAGTTGAACGTCACACAACCCCTCTCCTCGCTCAACCACTTGCCAGTGGTGGTTTAGTTATCTACATAAGTAGTACGTGTTCTAATTACGGGAATGTTTTCTACACTAAGGGAACATCGATTTAGGCCAGAATGGGGGGTGGGGTTCCGTAGATCAAAACGGAAATGGTAGAAGTTTATTCCGTTCCAAAACTCTAGTTGACTAAATTGAGGTTTATATTCCTGAAATGATTCACCCGCAAGCCTCCAGTAAATTACTTACATAAGGGTGTCAACCATAAAGTAATAGTTTCTATTTAATAACCATAATAACCAAGAATAATAAACATATTAGTCTGTTGGGAACATGAAGGTAACAACATTTCTATGTTGAGTTCCAACTTTTCTGTATAAATATTACTTTTACATTCCAATTTTTGATAATTGTTAACCAAATGCCAGTTATAAGCCAATTTGAGTACACCAGATAAATAAAACTCTTTGCAACAAAAAACCGTGTATTTCAGAGATGAGAGCGTTATGTTTAATATAACACGCCTTTATTTTACAGAGAAATATACAATATTGCAGATAGAATGTTGCATAGCAGCGCAATTTCATAGTCACAGTATTCCTTATGGTTGCATAGTCGATACAGATGTCCGGCTATATTGGCTCATTTCATTGAATTGTTAGAGGATTTAAGCTTAAACATTTATATCTAAGCAATGTAAAGGGATATTTATTCTCCTGATATAAAGAGTACTTACAACCTTTTACTAGAATAACGCTAGTAACCAGAAAATAATATAAATGCAAACATCTTCTGAATTTAACTTTACTTAGATTTATCAAGAATTAGTGCAAACAGCATCCGGGGTGTAAAATGCAGAAGCTGTTATTTTCATGAGCTTTCGATGAATAATAAGTTGAGCAAATAAACAAATTATTGTGTTTTATTTCACAATATTTATGTTGGGTAGGGAATGTTGTGATATTTTCTTTCTTTTGTTTTGTGGCCTTCTACCTATGGAAGATGAATTAATCAAACTTTGCAAAAGACTGAACATTAAATCATTGCCGGACATTATCTTCTGAAACACTCAAATATTGGTAATTATATTGCTTAACTATTTGCACACTTTGTAATCTTTGTTTTTATTTGTATTACCAAAGGAAACTTAAATGTGCATTGTTGCTTACATGTCTATGCATAAAACTGGCAGTAGTAATAGCACAAACAGATACAGATCAATATATTTATATATTTGCAACTCTGAATTTTTGGAAAACAACGTATAACGCAGATTAGTCAACTAAATTTGCCAGGAAATTAAGGAACAAGGAATATTACTGTGTTTTCCAGACCCTAACATGATATTGTATTCCGTCCATTAATTGACTAAATTAATAAATAGAACCATGAAATTTTAATTTGTTTGGTTACAAAAACAAAACTAAAGCATTTTCAGGGTACTTGACATTTTTCCTCATAATAGCAACATAAACTTCACAATCAGGACACATGGGTGTCTGCTTCCTTGCTACGGCTATAAAGCGTAACATCTGTGTGCCCTGGATAGTCGTGCATCAGCTACCGGCTACCCAAGAATGCCTTGGGCTGCTGATTTCTGTTTCTTCTTCCCCTGAAAGCACCAACCCAACTTAAGCAGTATTGGACTTGGTCACTGCTTGGGTGGCTGACCAGTCTAGACAGCACTACCAGTCTGCGCCAATAGTAGTTCGGGAAACAAATATGCGTTACTCAGCAGTTACAAAAACAAAACCGTTTGCTCAATGGCTTAATTCTGTTATATCGCACAGGCAAATCAGTAAGAAAAATGGATAGGTACAGTGGCGATTTACTCTCCGCAAAACCTGTTCTTATTCCTGGCTCCTGGCAGTATGAAATTGTCCACAATATCTTGCGGAATTTTTTGCCACTCTTCTAGAAGGCACTGCTCTATCCGTTGTATGGTTAATGGAGGGTCTTGCTGATCTGCAATGCTTCTACCTGAAGCATCCCCAGCATGCTCAGTGGAATTTGTTTCCGACGATCTAGCGTGAAAGTTCATTCGTTGGACACCTCGCTTCTCGAGCTCTGTGTGCTCCTGTACTGTCATCTAAAAGAATGAAGGGTTCACCAACTGCTCCAGTACAAGGAACGACCATGGGTGTGAGAATTTTATCCCTATATGGCACACCTATCAGGTATCTGCGACCGACAACAGGAGCTCATAAGTGGAAGCAATGCCTTCTTAAACCTCTGCAACCTTAACATTATTCCGTGTTCCGTTTCCAGTATCTAAATTAACCATTGCACTCCTGGGCACAGACCAATTTCTAGTTCCTACATCTGCTTTGTGAACACAACGGTTACGAAAGTACACGATGTCCTTCGATCGACACATGGAATCTGGGGAAGATTCATTTCTTTGGTACACCAGTGTACAACACTGCGTTGCTACCGGGTTGGCCGAGTTCATGAACCAAGGCGCATGGCAAGGATTATAGTCTTTAGGCTATATTCTGTTCTGACTGTCCTACTTTTATCATAGCTCTCCAAGCAGAAGTCCTGTCTAACTGATGATGCCGATTTATGGTATGAATGTGCCCTCAACAATGTCCGATTACACACTAAGCAACCACTAAGAAGTGAGCGGTATTTATAGCCGGTGAGGCCACCATCATATGACCATTATTGATTGGCTGATTTAAGCTCAGAAAATAACGCCAATATTTAAACTTAAGTCCATATTTACTATGAGATTGGTTCCAAAATGTATCGATTTATGACGCCAAATTCAAATTATTCCTTAATTTGTTGTACATTGTTTAAAAATGCGAAAGAATGTAACTTTCCTCAGTTTGTTTCCGTAGTAACTGTAGTGTCAATGGTATCCTCTTTCATATTTGTAAGAATATATTGGCGAACTAGACATTGGATACAAATGTTTGGGAATCACAGGCATTCGAAATACAACTTCTTGAAATACTAAACAAATGAAATGGGTTATAAATTAGTGTAAATTACCAAAAGTTTACGGAATCTTGACCCCATTTTATTTCTGACCTACATTAATGATTTTCTGTACACAGATCTACAAATTTTAATTGCTCTTTATTCTCATATGCAGATAATAGTTTTATTATTTGGTGGAACATCTTGAGGAGACACTTGTACTAACGCAAACAGCGGGGTGCAAGTAAATACAAGATGACCTGACTGAACATTTCTGTTATTAGATAGCATCAAAACAATAGCCATTTCCTCCCCTTTGACATATATTGGACTCAAATCCCTTGATTTACATTCCACAGTAAAAATACATCATTTTGGGTGCCGTCTTAAAACTATAAAAAGTAATTACCTCGCTCAAAAAATACTTGGGAAGCATAACAGACGGGCACTTATGGGACAAACTTAAGATGTAGTTGCAAAAATACTTGGGAAGCATAACAGACGGGCACTTATGGGACAAACTTAAGATGTAGTTGCAAAAATACTTGGGAAGCATAACAGACGGGCACTTATGGGACAAACTTAAGATGTAGTTGCAAAAATACTTGGGAAGCATAACAGACGGGCACTTATGGGACAAACTTAAGATGTAGTTGCAAAAATACTTGGGAAGCATAACAGACGGGCACTTATGGGACAAACTTAAGATGTAGTTGCAAAAATCATCGTCATAAAAGCAACATTTGTTTTCATAACTTGACACATTTGCCTAATGATCTTTTTGTTTGTTTCTGGTATCTATTTATTCGTATTTGGTTTACTCTCTTCAACAATACGAGGTTATAGAATGATGCATTTCGTTTACCTTTACCATTATACCTTAAATATACATTATTAGAGAGAACACTAAGTAAAATATGACTGAAAACTCAAAATTCCTGTATCTTGTATAAAGTTTTACTAAAGTATACACCTAAATTTCCGATGTCTTGCCATAGATACAAAACTAAATTTTATAAATCTGTGATTTTATGAACCTGTGTTTTTGAAAACTGCTCTTTTCAGCCACAAGAACAATCTTGACCCAAGGTTATAAAATTTAATGATATGAAAACTATCTAGATTTGCAACGTTATAATGTGTTTTAGCCAAGAGAACAAATTAGTAGTATTTTTGAAAAACGCTTCCATAATGCAAATTATTTAAATGTACTTTAAATTAATTGCATTTATGATGTTTTTTTTTTAAATTTATTTTAGAATAATAGTCCGTCTTCTCTTTGCCACTTGATGTTTTTAAAATTTGCAAAAAATAGGTTTAATAGTTAAAATAAACACAAAGCCCCTTTTATTATTACAAGTAATTATTTAGTTCACAATTGTCTAAAAATGATACCTTTCTATATTTTTAAGGCTAAGTACGTCTATGTGTAACTAATTCCCAGCTTGAAAACCAAATGTTCTCATTCACGGATAGTATTAGCAATTAAGACTATTGCTGATATACTTTTTTATGAATTAGTTAAATTAAAACTAAAAGGAAATGTTTTCACTTCAAATTGGCGCAAGCATTCTCATGGTTTGCAAGCAATGCCAGGATTTCCAAACAAGAAAACTGAACAAAGATGCATTGAGTCAACTTTTGGATCAAACGCTGATGAATTTTCTGGAGTCTTCTAAGATTTTATTTTATTTTTACAGCATTTACTGCCACCTGACACACACTTAGAGACATTCTAAAGTGTTGAGTTTCTTAGTCATTTTTGTGTATATAAATATTTATTTATACACTTAATTTCTCGTTCATAAATAGTGTTCCAAGTATGTGGAAATATAATGCACACAATTATGTCTGATTTAATAATAAAATGCCATTTGAATGAAAAATGATTCATTTTAGGCCACCAAAATTGAATACTTAAATGTTCTGAATGTACCTGTCACAAAAAAAAGAGCAAAAAAGTGCAAAAAAAAAACATTGCCCCTCCTTCAGTGTTTTGATAGGGGAATGTATATTCAAGTTTTAAGTATCTCATCAGAAAGCACAGTTGCAAAGGAGTTTTTAAAATTTTTACACGTAAATCCTTATCGTGGAGAGAAGTGATTCCTCAATTCTCTGTCAAGTCTATTAAAGAGAGATTTTCAAAAGCCAGAGACGTAAAACGGAGAAAGAAGTGTTTTTCACACGATGGGTGTGTCGGTTGATCACACAGGATAACGAAGATTTTGTAGCAAACATAATGACATGGCACATGCTCATGAAACAATGGCGTATGAAACTAAATTGGTGTCTGGTCTGTTATTATTGGAGCGATTTATACGGTATCCAGTAAACGACGTAACACAGGTCAAAATGGCAACGTTCGTTTTCTGCGCAGTGCGGTTTTGCATCACAAACAGTATCACGAATGTTTCTCGAACTCTCCATCAAATATTGAAGCTAGATGAAGATTAATGTCGTGTGGCCTTTCCATACCACTCAAGATTTGCTAATCGTTTACTTAGAGCTGTTAAAATGCTCTTAATATACGATTCTTTGTTTTCCACGAATCATAATTCCTAGCAAGTGTTTACCATAAATTATAAATATTAATTATATCTGTGCATTTTCATAACCCATATATAGTAAATAAAGGTAAAGAAAACCGCAAAATCATAAACGAAAACTCTAAAAAAAATATTCTAAATTAGAAAATGGCAGAAAGAATCCAAACACTACGCAACATATAGGTACGTACACATATGTGGTGTAATGGTTAACATTCTGACTTTACATACCCAAGGTCGCGGGTTCGAACCCGGCGGAGGACCATGGATTTTTTCCGGTGCAAAAATCCTTAGCATGGCTTCCTTCGAAAAGGAAGTAAAACCATTGGTCCCATGTCGTAGATTTATGGCACGTAGAAGAACCTCAAGCCTGATAGAGATACCTTTGTGCAAAATTAAGCGGTCTCACGCCCAATTTAAAATGGGACGCTGAGAAGCACAGTAGTTAAAGAGCGTTCATAAATAACACGCCATTTCTATTTTTTATATACAGCGTAATTTTTGGATTGTTTTTTGCCATTTTATGCTTGATGGATTTTTTATATTTTTTGTATTCTTGTGGTTTTCTTCATGTTTGCGTCTTTATTTAGTTATTTTATTGCATTTATATTGAGTGTATAAGAATTTTGCTACAATTTAGATTTTAAAACATCAGAAATTGCAGTATTCAACAGAAAAATGAAGCTTCTTTTGTATATCTTATACTCAGTTTTTGGGAAAATCATTCATCATAGTAGTCTACAAAGGGTTACTTGAGGGTAGAGTGGTTGCTACTGTCAGCGGAGCATGTACGATTGCAGTTATGAATTCATGTTCCAAAACAGGGATAAGATTGGTCATTTTACCGTTATTGTGTTTATGAGAGCGAAAAATCAGGTCTCTATTTCCTGTGCTTGATGCTAGAGACCGTGATGTCCTCTTCATTCGCTATCCATTTTACGTAATCTGAGAACCCAAAGTAGCTAATGCTGCTGCTATCTACAGAAACCCTCTTTCAAAAACAATTTTCTTTTCGGATTCTTCACACAAGAATATGCAACAAATATATTTTGAAATAGTTTTCTTAATTATCTCGTTACTATTCTTATACCTTTTTTCTACTTGCAGCGCAATTATATACATGCATGAATTCCTTTGTGTACACTTATTTTAATAAACTAAGCCTACGTTTTAAGTAATGGTTAAGTTACTTGCAAAAAACGTGTGGAATCACTTTATAGGAATTTTTCAAGGATCTTTGGTCATTAAAATCCATGCCCTGCTCATTACCATCCAAACCCTGCACAAAATGAATCGACGTTCTGCAATTTCTGGAATTTATTTTAATCTAATTCACTTTATTCCCCCACTAGTTAGCTGACTTTTAAATACAGTGTTATTTTATGGGGAATTTTAGGCACTCAAAGCAAACTGCTTCATATTATTGAAGGATATCTTAATCCTATAATTTTAATTAAGTGTTAACAGTTCACCTATAAACTTAAACTATTTATGGTTGTCCACACATTCGAACGTGAAGTAAATGTCTTTGGGGAGCTTAATTACCTTTACAACAAACTTCTCAAGACGGACCGGTTTCTCAAGCCTATTTTACTTTAACGACCAGTGTATTTTCCTGCAGATTGAATACTGTCCACATGATCTTTTAAAATGAAGAGAGCATTCTGCCTCTGAGCGTACGTTGTGACTTAACTAATACGTCTATTGTTAAAGGTCGTACCAAATATTTGGCCCAGGCTAAATGTTACACTGTCTGTACTATTCAGATTCTCCATTCACATTGATTGCTAATGTAGTAAGTGTAGAGAAGGAAATACGTTTGTGAATTTGCTAGCAGAAACATACAGAAAAAGAGGAATGGAGCTATAGCATAGAAAGTACCGCAATGAAAATGTATAAAACATAAAAAAGTAAAAATAAACGAGAAGGAATCAAGATTAAAGGAACAGCTCCTTTAATGAAATATCTTCCTAAACATGAAATGATTTTAATAAAATTTTCTTTAACGGGTGGTGTCTGTGTTGTAAAAATTGGTGGGCATATGAAGGGAGTTTTTTTTTTTTCAGCTTATCTATACTTAAAGAATAAAGCAATACTGGTGATGGTCTCTGACGGCAAATAAACTTACAGACTATACGAGTAATGCGAGTGGTTTTTTACGTGCAACGTCACTGGATATAGTCTAGTAAAAGCTTAACGTTATTTATTTACGTCCTAGCTTGATGCTGCCCCTCACAATTGAACCAAATGTTTGCCTCTAGCTTCTGAAATTTGCGCATTATGTATTACTTTACAATCGTATTGTCTTAAATAATATTTACGAAAACATTTCTGATGAGAGTGATATAATATTTCTTCCAGATCTAAATGTTTACATTATATTGTATTAATCTAGAGGAGAAAATGCTCCAAAAGATTTAATATTATAATCCATTTGAATAAGCCTAAAACATTTTAAAACTGTAAATGTTAGTGAGGAAATTGCAGTTTGAAATGCAAGTGAGAAGTGGAAAATAATAAAAATATGCTATATCTATTTACTGTAAAAGCTTCCAACGCTCTACTGAGTTTGAAATGTTTACATATTCAAACCCTTTTGATTACATCTTAAATGCAGAAAAATTTGTAAAAACAGGAACAGGGTGTTTGGCTTTGTCTTCAGCCATAAACTTTAAATAAACTAGCGGAATATATTAAGAAAAAAGTATATTAAGCGGGTATTGTTTTTTTATCCTGCAGGTATTGTTATTAAACATCTCGTAAGTCCTAATTTTCACTACTATATGAATCTGATAGAAATGCAGGAGCTGAGTTATCAAATGATTATACTTCAGTCCGAATTTTCGCTAGAGAATTAGGAGTGAGAGTAACGAGGAGCAACATAAGCGTTCTTGTTATACAAATATCTTAGGATTCCAAAGCTCACTGTTAATGTGTTTAAGAGTACGCAGTTTCTAACTTCATTTTCTCTGAGTTGTTGCTGTGAACTTGAACAAGATTGGTTACAAACCACATCGTATGGAATATATTTAATGTAAAAAAGTGTGTAAAGAAATCAAAGTAGAGTAAAATGCATTAGAAGTAAATATAAGTCAGTTGGTCATGTGCTACTATGCATTTAAATGACCAGGTGTTGAAGCTTTAAAGGAATATGAGAACAGGCGACGCAGTATCTTATTGAAGCTAATAGATCAAAATATTTATGGGCTAAAAACCCATTTATATATTTTTTTATGAAGAAATTCACTAAGCCAGATATGGATACCCTTAAGTTTAACAAGTATAACGTGATGTAAAAAGCATTGTAAACATTGGTGTCATTACTTTAACGAGAAACGTTCAGAAAGTAATACTTCACGAATGGATAACATTAAATCTTCCACAGCCTTCACACAAAATCTGCTACTGTAAGTTGCACTAGCGGTTGGTTGCATCCTAAATACCCACAGGAAACATCCCGAAACTGATACTCGAGATTATGCAGACAATTTTTGACTGAAAATGCTTCCACAATGACTAGACAAATGCCTAATTACGCGCTCTGTCATAGTCATTGGTGTTGCATCATCAGGAATGTCATTAACTTTGTTGTAACGACTGAATTGAAGCAGAAGTCAGTAGAGGTGGCTCATCACAGAGTAAAATTAAATTCAACCTTAAAAATACGTTATGTGCAATTCCTGATGAATACACCTGTTGCGTATTGTTACTACGTGCCCAACTGCACGTATGAGTATAAGGAGAGTTGGCAGGGCCGGAAGTCAGGTCAGTTGTGACTTCCGAGAGTGTAGTTGGGTTATATAGAGCCAAAGCAACTGAATGTGCGAGAAGCGCCGAGAAATGAAATGTTCTGCAGCAATTGGAATAAAACATTTGTTATATTCATATCAGGAATGGCGATTGATGCAAACATAACTAGCTCAAATCCAAACCATCAAATCCGGGAAAAAATTAAATGAAACGGAGAAGATAGACACGAAAATGGAAGGTGAAACGATAGAGATGGAGTAAAAAAATGAAATCTGGAATGGAGGAATTGAAATTTGGAATGAAGAAGATGAAGGAGGAAAGTGGAATCCAGATTGGAAAAGATGGAGAAAATTCAGACAGAACTGAAGACGGAAAGATCATGATGAAGCCAGAACTATCGACCAAAATCGATAGATGGCCCGCGTCAAGAAGGACTTATAAAGCATGGTAGGAAGGTGGAAGAACTGGATGCAGAGCTGGAAGACCTTGGCCAACGCGTTAACGGCCCGAAAGACCGCGGAGAAGGCGTATTGCCCTGGAAAAAAGGGCTGACATCTGCGACAAAGACTGAACACCATGGCGAAAAGGATAGTCCACTTGAGGACTTGAAGTTCGAGACATCAGGTCGTGACAGAAATTCTGCAAGCGTCAAGCCACCCAAATACGACGGAAATTTAACTTTTGAAGTCTCCAGTCGGCATCACCGCCCACAATCAATGGTCAGTAGAGGAGGAAACTGCAAAGATGATTTCCAGCATCCAGGGACGGACGGGCGGCAGACATTTTGAACGGGATTTCGTCGTCGGCGGTGTCTGGAGACATTTGAAGGACCTCGGGGACCGGTTTGGGAGCCGTTAGCGTAGCCACAGCCTACCACGGACAATTAAGGTCAAGGCTGCAACAGCCAGGGAGACGATGCAGCAGTTCAACCTGGTAACTGAACAGTGGAGAAAAATCTCCTGGTGAACCTTCCACTTAGTTACATGTTCCAGGAAACTGCCTACTCCTTTATCGACGGGGTACTACATCACCTGATGCTCGGTGACTATAAGACAATTCACGAAGCGCTAACAATCGCACTAGGAATGGAGAGGGATCACGCCGTGGACAGAAGATTAAGCCAGGATTTAAAGTAATTATGATATCTTAAGTATGAAGAATGCCATTGTAGTATGTTATTTCAAAATTAATTTAAGAACGCCTTGTGCTTTGCCGGAAAAATTTTTCATTTTGGAGAACTTAATGTTATACCGGCAATTTTCATAATATGTCAGAGAAAAGGCAAGCCAAAGATTTATGATTTCAATCCATCTGTGGCATTGAATTTTTCAGTTTAATTCTACTTTTCGAATAGCATTACTAGTTCATGCTATTCCTATGTAGGCACTAAGTGGAAATGTTTATTTAAAGTTGACTAGTGGATATCATGGACAATTGAATATCATGGTTGGTGTTATTTTGGAATCGTTGGGGGGCCCGTCCATGATGGCATGCATTGTCATCAGAACCTAGTCACACTTGGGGTCTATCCTTCGCTCCTTTCTCCCATGGGTCATGTTTGAAGCACGCCTACGCGTGGAGTTTGCTCCAGTGGCTGGAGAGCCCCGGCAGGCTAATCCTAATCTAAGTGATTGTGTGTGAGTTTCTATACTTACATGAAGAGAGTAGGAATTGATTAAGTAGTAAGTACATTGCTGTTGCTATCAGAAACGTCTTCTACAGACTGCGCGCTTTCAACGTAGCAATCTAAAGGATCGGGACTAGTTAGCACTAAAGCTTTTAGTGATATTTTAATTTTTATTGGCACCACAAACAAAACAGTTTTACTGCCAATTGCACGGATGCTTCTGGTGCCCTATAGTATTTTCCTAATTTAATGTTAGAAGAGTCTCCTTATCATCCACGATTCACTTCAGCCCTGAGTAAGCTAATGTCTTATTGGTTTGAACTGAAGTCCTACTCACACACATTTGGTTATGAACAAAAATCAAACCTAGATGAGCGACAAAAGAGGAGGAATACGGTAGCATTTGGCTTGAGTAGCTGGAAGGCATACATCACGGCTGTCCACACCGGCCCCTGGATGAGTCCATCTTATACTGGTTTGATGTCAAAAGTTGGCTTTCAAGCATTCTAGGAGCACGGTTCGTTTTCAGGGGGTAGCAATACTAAATGTAGTGGTAATATCTGGTGAGGGGCTCGGCAGAGATTGCTTATTATTCCCTTGTCAATACAAACCACTGCGCATTTTAATGTCACTGTCATACATTCGACTAGATGTTGCACAGATGGAGAGAGAGATTGGGAGAGAGGAAGGTTGAGGACTATAGAGAGGAGCGTCTGTCTGTGTGAGAGAGTAATAGAGAGAGAGGGAGAGGAACGGTAGATTGGGTGACAGAGAGAGGGGGGCATAACGATAAAGAGAGAGTGTGTATGTGTTTCTAGGTAAACGGAAAACACAAGAAGAAACAGTGCCTACATATGACCACGTCGTTTACCTACCTGTAGCACAAGTAATCCTTATCGAGACCAGGATAAAGATGACTATTTTACGGACAGAACATCTAGCACCTCGACCGCCAATGTATCTTTCTTGTGTACACTTCCGGAAGGAGCCACAGAAGAAAAGTATGTGCTAAAAGACAGGCCGGCACAGAGTTCCCAAATAATTACAGGCTTCAACACCCGATCACACAGAAGGCTCAGTGGCTTCCCTCAAGCGGAAATATGGAAAACAACGCCAAAAGCGGAGGATCGAAAGGCTGCCATCTGGCAGGGCCAAGAAAAAGTACCAGAGCGCAAACCTCTGCGCCATCTTCCCGACACCAACCTTCATTGAGCCCCGGAGTCAACCTGAAACATGAAAGAGGGAAACGGAGTGAGAGAGAATGGGGAAGAGAGGAAATCCATAGGTAGAATAAACCACCCTATCGTTCGCCTTGCCAACCGAGAAAAAAACCATGGTCAGAGTGGCGGCCACTGGGAATCGAACCTAGGACCTTCCGAATGTGAGCCTCAAACTTGACCACGAGCTGTTCCGCCGGGTTTGATACTCTGTATGAAATCCATGAAGGAAAATGCAGATATGTCAAACTAAGCATTAATGTTCCATTATTCAAAAGAGTGAGGCACTTACTGGGCGAGATAGGTTTTAAATTCCCGCGTGCAAAAAACGTTTCAGAACCTACAGAAAAAGTTTCACTCGAGCCCAGCAACCTTAGGCTAAGCTAAGCTGACACAGGTACCAAAAACAACCAATGCTGTCCTTCTCTCAGAATTTATGGGCATAAAGCTGGTTATCATAACAAGATCTATTTCGCCTGTTGCCTTAGGTTGTACTTGAGCGGTCGATATGGAACTGAAGGTTACGTACACCTGATATCTCTGTCACATATGGAAATACCTGAAAATCCGGCTATACTGAATGAACCCATCAATTATTAGTGATCGGATATACTTATGTGTATCACGCATACGAACATGGAAAGAACATCTGAGAAACGACCCTCGAATAAACTTCATATACAACTGATTCTATCATCGCATACTTTCTCTACCACCTATTTATATTAGCTAGAGGTAGTATTGCATTCCATGTTAAATTTCGATATCGAAGTTTTAAGGAAATATATGTTTTTTTCCAGGAATATGTGCTTTTTCTGCATCTTTCCGATGACAATATTAACATATACAAAACAAAAAAAATTAGAAATTCCAACGAATGAATTTGTCTCCAAGGAAATCTACGTCTACCATCATAACTTTATTGGATTTCATTATATATAAGGGGGAGGGGCCGTAAAAATGCTACTCAATTTTCCATGTTTCCTCAATATCTGCGTCTTCATAATCCACGTTTTAGACGTTCAAGTTCTTCTTTAAATGCCAAGTCTTTATTGTCGTCCATTTTATTTTCAAACAACCCTATTTGATTCAGGACGTCAACCACCACACAATTGACTCAAATCTTTGTACCTCACGAAGCCATGTGCTGGTTATAGGTGTTGAGTTAGCAGCATTGCGCTACCGGAAATCAAAGGTGATGAACGCTAGGTTCATTTCAATTTTTGCGGCCTCGCCATGTAGAGAGCAAGTAAAGAAAGTATTGTATTGCATCGAAAAATTCGATATTAAGATCTCGCCATAAATACTTAGAACAAGTCAGTGTGCGTGTGTGTGCGAGGATGTTTGTGCGTGTGTGTCTGTATCTTATCAGTATCAGTGTGCTTGTGTGTGTGTCTCTGTGAACAGCACAACTCGAAAACGAAATGTCAAATAAAATCAAACTTTAGAATTAAGTTCAGTACCTTTCAAAGATGCACCACAAAAACTTTTAAGAAAATCCCTCTTCTTTTTATTATATAAAACATTTTTCGAAAATTATCACTATCTGAAAAATGGCTCTAGATTCTAACCGTTTTATTTAAATACCATATATTAAGGGTACTTAAATTACAGATTATATATGTATATATATTCTGGTGGTGGCTTTTGAAATCCTCTTCATTAGGAAGGAAATTTATGTAAACTTGCATAGCTGGTAAACGCTTAGCGATAGACCAAAAAGGTTCTATATAAAAATGTAGATATTTTTAATAAACAGTTTACTTCAAATAACTTCCTTTGACATTAGGTATTGCCGAGATATCCATTATTAATTGTTCAATCTGTTCAATATTTAGTCATTTTTTTAAAGTCTCGTTGGTTCCGGAGTTTTGTACCCAAGACCTGCCAAAGTTGAAGCGCTGAGGCGACTGCGGCCGGTGCCATCTTGCTCGGCAGAAAGGTACAACTCGATTAAAATGAAGTAAATTAGAAAATATACCCACATAAATGTAATTTGTATAGCCACTAATAAGCGAAAGGAGATAGAGAATGTCATATAAACACCAGGTGGCACAACTGCCCCGTATTTGACGCGTGCAGATATTCCGTCGTGCGGTAAAAGAGCTGTAGATTCTAACGGATATATTTAGAGTTAAAACCGGTCAGTGGAGAACTGGGTGAGCGGCCTTTGTTTTATCCCTCTTGCTTATCAGCGGAGACACTGAGCGGGTCGCGCTCATTGAGACGGAAAGTTCATCACTGACACGTTTACACTTAAAATAGCGCTGTTGAGTTCTGCAACTCTTAATACACGAAGAGATATATGTACCCGCCAAATACGAGAGTGTCATTCTCCGTGGTCTAATGGTAACATGCTACCCTCTGGTTTCCAAGGTTGCCAGTTCAATTCCGATGGAGGGCGGTTGATTTTTTGGCGTAGAAATCCTTAGGATGGTTTCCTTCGGAAGGGAAATAAAACAGTTGTTCCCGTGGCATAGTTTTAGGTCACATAAAGGAACCTCAACCCTGATAAAGATGCCTCAGAGCAAAATTAAACGGAGCTTCACGCCGAATACACAATGGAACGCTAAGAACCGCAGCAGATAAAGAGCAGAGGAAAGTTAATACATATGGAATAGGGGTACTTAAATGGAATACTAGCTTATTTCACAAACCACAGCTGTCACCATTCGGATGCTTGCATAACTATGGGATAAGATGTCTAGAAGCCCGATAATCGCATTTTATGAGTTGCGGTTGGTTGTGCCAGTCGCAAATGTGTTGATAAGATATTTGTACAAAACGATAAGTTCACAGGTGAGTAATAAAAGTTTTATTGTTTTAATATAATGGTATTTTATATTATATTGAATCTCTTAATTGAAAGAAGAGGTATCTAGCTACCCATCGCTCACTTGCTTTTTGTTTCCTGAAGATGCCATATGCCGTTATGCCTAACGAAAAATTCCAACATGGCAATTAGTAATATGGAATACTATAGGGTACACAATTATGAAATAGTGTTCCATATTTGTGTTCCTTAACATTCAAATTATATATTATGGAATTATTAATTATCTCATAATTTAATTATCAAATGCATGGCATAAGACATGTTAGACCGAAAATTGTACAGTAAAATCCAATTTCTTTATACAGGTTATACAGAATGCCTGATGAATCACAGACAATTCAAAAGAAGAAATTGTCCGACAAAAGAAAATGGGGCTCTTAAAGGCTGCCAAATTTTTTGGAGTGCCCCGAACTACATACTTCCGTCTTGCGAGTAAAAAAGACATAACTCCACCGGTTGCGGCACGAGAGCAGAAGAATCGACCAAAAGAAAAAGAAAAACAAAAACAACTGAAATCAGCATCTACAACCGTTGTTGAGAATATCTCGAGTTCTGAAGAAGAACAGATATACATTTACGATGACTCTAGCGATGATGATTTTGAATCTTATGGCGAAAAAGCTCCAGAATCGAGTGATTCTCAGTGCATTTTCTGTGATGGCAAATATTCAGATGGCGAAACCTGGATAAAGTGCGCCAGATGTGGTCTGTGGTGCCATGTTAACTGTACAGATTATGAATGTGGGCACTATGTTTGTGATTTTTGTAAGCAATAGCTAAAATTTGGAGCTAATTTTATATTTGAGTAAACTTTTGTGGTATTCCATATTTGTCACCGTCTATTAAAATTGATGTTCAGGGTACTTTTTCAAAAATGTGTTATTATCTAAAATTTTCATAGCAGTAATTGCAATAATTGAGTGGCAATGACAAATAGGAAGATTATCTAATAATTTTCGGAACAGATAATACCAATTAACCATATACCAATAAAAATATAGAGAGAAAACAAGTTGGTATTCCATACTTATCAACTTTCCTCTGTCCATAAATAAAACCCAACTTCAATTTCAAATAAGGGGCAGTTGGGCCACCTGCCAACATTGGATTTGTTATTAATAGTTCGTCCAATATAATAAAACCACACTCATGCTAAGCATTGGCAATACATCCGTGTGAAATTACTATAGCAGCACGGGTTGCAATTCTGTTACTACGTAAGAGTTGTTGAGGGGTAAGTTAAACGTTGAGATAAAGTAAATTAACTTGAAGTCGAAATCACGAGGGTAATCAGGTGTTTCGGCAGAGCCAGTTCTTAAGATATCCTTTAGCCTAAAGTTCTGTTCACAAAAATTAGTATGTTCACGAATATGAAGGTGGCTTAAGAATTCATGAGGACCAAATCTGAGAATTAGAAGGAAATAGAATACTTAGGAATTAGCAAGAGTTGTGTCAGAGATTATTAAAACGCTTAAAGACTTAGTAACGTTTAACGTAGGAATTTTGGTAGGTAGTTATAATATAGGCGAAACGTAGGTTAGTAAAATACGTATATTTCAAACCTTTAGTTACTTTTACTTTGTCTTCTGGCTTTGCTCCTTGCAGTTGCGATTGTTATTGGTAGTCGCTAGTATCGATCTCGGACATCATCAACTTAGCAGTGAACGCAAAAACATTTGCCGTATAGGACTTTAGCCAGTAAGGTTTTACTTTTACTACGAAAACAAATTTTGCTTACAACATAACGTTTTTTTTAACACTCTTATCAGACGTAATACGTCGCAGTTACAAATTTTCATACTTAGGTTCAGAAAGAGCGCATTATTCATGTTAAAATAAGGTCAATAATTTCCAAACATTCTTGTATTATCCTCCTTTAAACATTATCTGTCAACTTAGTCGTATGGGTGGCTCAGTTGGTTCATACCCGGACCAGACCAATAGTCTTTAAGTGTGCTTAAACCCAGTCCCATGTCAGTAGATGCGGTATGTAAAAGAACTCCTGAGGGGCAAAATCCTGGAACACCGGCGCCACTGGTAAGACTGACAGCATCGTCAACAGACAAAATAATTTTGTTCATTAAATTTAACTGGCGTTCTCGTCCCACCAACATATACCCTTAGAGAAACATCTCACAGCTAACTACTGGAACAGCTGGCTACAAACGAGGGAATGACCTCGAAACTATTCCTCCATGTAATAATGCACTTTTCATACTCCTGTCACAATGTCAGGTTCCCGGAACAGAGAAAAAGTATCTAATGCGTTACATTCTTCACTTATTCTGACAAAAGAGTTGCAGAACTCAACCGGGCTACTCCACCTGCCAGTGGAGTCCTGGCGAAAGTGACCTTGACTTTATATGTCTGGCTATCAGCGGAGACTGTGAGCGAGTCGCGCTAATTGCAGGGGGTAAAACGAAGGTTGCTCCTAAATGAGACCTGTGCTCAGGAGGGAATTCCAATCAAGAAAGTGTATCGTACAGCATACTGGAGCATAAACATAAACTATCGTTTTTAATTATTTATTTTGATCGATCAGCAGTATTGCTTTACAGGTCATTGAGAACAATTAACAATATGACAATAGCAAATTACATGTTGAGGTTGACCTATAAGCCTCCTCTATAGTAAAAACAAAATATGTATTTTACATAACATATTCACTGATGATGAATAATATATACTTATAAGTAACAATGAATAGTGGACATTAAGTAAAAAAGGAAATACAATAATGACAGTAAATGTGCGGTTACAAATTAAGTAATGAAAATAAAGCTATATGTATATATATATATATATATATATATATATATATAAACATAAAACATTTGCTGCAATATCATTTATTCAAGGTGAGAAAAGTCGCTGTCATCTGATTGGCTAGTAGACTGTTCTGGGGTAATTTCTTTTTAACCTTGTTCTCTTTCGGGTTTTTGTTCCTATGTCTGAGCTCCAGGGACTTGAGGAAGTTTATTGTAGAAAGACTTTTCTAGTTCCCTGATGCATTGTTGTAGCGGAAGAATTCTTAGTTCTTGGTGCAGTTGATTGTTTCTTACGTACCAAGGAGAATTTGTGGTAATTCGAAATATTTATTTTGTAGTACCTGTAGACGATGAATATGTGCTTTGCTAGCTGCACCCCACAGGAGCTGCATGTGTGATGCGTGGACGTATCGGTAATTTACATAACAACTTAAGCATTCCAGCTCAAGTTTGGAATGTCTGTTGACCAATGGATATAACTTGGTGATTCGAGAAGAAGTAAGTGAGACTGTGCGAGTAAAATGTGCATTCCAGGTCAGCTTTGTGTCTAGCAGGACTCCAAGATATTTTACTGGTGTTTCAGTTGGGAACCATGTTAATGGCTGATGTAGGAAGTGTAATGGCGGTGGATGTTAGTAAGATTTTAGTGAGAAGATTTTTGACTCAGTTTTGTTCGTGTTTGGTGATATACGCTAAGTTATGAACCATTCCGACAGAAGCGAGAGAGAAGTCTGAAGGCGATTGATTGCCATTTTCCAGTTGGAGTTCGAGTTAAATATCACCGTGTCATCTGCATACATAATAGTATAGGTAGGCTTTATCTCAGGAAGATCATAACAATAGATATTGAAGAGTATGGGAGCGAGAATAGAATCTTGTGGTACTCCCGCAAGAATTGAGGGAGGTGTTGGCGTAAAGCTATCTATGTGTACAAAGAACTGACGTTTGGAGAGAAAACGTTTAACAACTTGAATGAGACAATCTAGAAGTCCCATTCTTTATAATTTCACCAGTAGACCTTCATGCCATACAGTATCAAAAGCTTGTGCTATATGTAGGAATACTGCAGCAGTGTATTGTTTTCTTTCGAAGCTATTAATGACACACTCGGTAATTTTTAGCAATTGATGAGTTGTGGAATATTGAGGGAGGAAACCAAATTGAAAGCTGGAAATAACATTGTTGTAATAAATAAAGGTTGACATGCGCTTATGTATAACCTTTTCAAGCAGCTTTGATAAAGTAGGAAGAAGCCTGATTGGGCGATCGCTGGATGGTAAATGATTAGTTTTTTGTGGTTTATGGAATACGATAATTTCCGCTAACTTCCATTATTGAGGAGAGTACCCAATTTTCAACGAGTTATTGAAAAAATTAGTTATATAGGCAAGAGCTATTCTGGTGAGTTGTTTTAATGGTGTCTTTTAGTTTGGTAGCAACTGGATAAAATAGAGTAGCTCCTGTGGAGAAGTGTGTGTAATTTTATTTGGCATATTTGGTTTATTGATATGTTCATGAAATCCTTTTTCAATGTCTGATGCAGTTTGCTGGTTGTCATTATTGTTGGGTGAAAATACTTTTTCATAATAAGATGCAAATACGTTGCATTTGTCTTCATTATCAGTAAATGTACAACTATTTGCACGAAGAGGAGGAATAACGGTTGGTTCTTGTAAGATTCGCTTTATTGCTTGCCACAACGTGTTGTCATTTGCTGAAATGGGTGATAAAATGCCTGATAAGTGTTTAAACGATGCTGATCTAACTCATGTTTAACTTTACGTATAAGATCGTTGAGTTTTCTTTGTTGCCATGGTAGCCTCTCAGGTTGCCATTGTCTGCGAATTCTGTGTTTTCCTTATATAAGCTCCAGAATGTGCGTTGGTTGATTGTAGCCGGATCTAGGTCTATATGAAGGAATTGTTGCTTCTCTAACACAAAAAAAACTGTTTCTGTAAATTGCTGAACTGCATTATCGATGTCAGATGGAGTTAACAAACTATATTCTGACGTCATGCAATGTTGACTGAAATATTTCCCAATTTACAGTACCGTTTATTAGACGAAGTTTTTGTAGAGCTATGATTGGAGGTTTTAATTGGAAAGTTATTTCGACTGGACAATGGTCTGAGTCTAGTGCTGTAATTAATGTAACATACTTTGGAAAACGCATGTTTTTCTGTATTCCAATATCAAGAATATCAAGAAGCATAGCTGAATTTATGATTAATAAGTTGGTTCAGTTGGGGCTAAAATATGTAGACCATACAACATATGCAATACTACAGTTAAGGAGACGCTGACCATTTGGATTGGTTGTTCTGCAACCTCATGATTTGTGCTGACAATTTAAGTCTCCTACGAGGAGAGTTGAACTATTGACTGGAAATAGTAACGAAGGAAGCCCGACATTAAGTGGGTAGGTTGTTGGCTTATAAGCACAGTATAAAACGAAGTCATTTTTATCATGACATTTGATTTTAACTCCTACTAGTTCCAGATCTCTCGTGTCAGGTAAGAGAATTGTATTATGAGTAAAAGTACGTTTAATGAATATTGCTACTCCACCAGCTGCGTTGTTAGTTACTCTGTCTTTCCTATAGATTTTGTAACCAGGAAGATAGAAAGACTCATTTCTTAAAAAAAATGTGTCTGTGATACAGGCAATATCAATATTATGTATTGATGAAAATGAAATCAAAGAAGATCTTTTCATTCGGAGTTCATTTGCATTTCATTTTGAAATTGTTAACTGATGAATAGAGACTGTATTACATGCTGCCACTTTGAAAAGCCGATGAAAGAAGAGAGATTAGGAATTCTTGAATTGCTGGTAGATGTGTGGTTAGGAAAGCGATGATGAGAGGGATAAATGTTTGCAGAAGATTAGAGAGAAGAAAATATGTTGTGTATTCTGAAGTAGTTGATTCAGACGTTGGTTTTGACCTTGGCGAATAGCATGCGAACAAGTGTTTTGGTATGACCTTGAATTTCCGTTAGACGTTGATCGTTACTGCTTCTGCTCTTGTTGCTGTAGACCAGGAGGAGGTGGAGCAGCAGTGGTTAATGTTCCCTGTCGACGTCCTGTCGACGGGTCTTTCGACATCCTCTCCTTTATTTGTAAGTAGTATTCGCATCCCCTGTAGTTCGCTGGACGTTCTTTGTTGCAGTTCACACACTTCGGAGGAGTGGTTTTCGACGTACGGCATTCTGAAAAATGATGAGTTCCGAGACAGCGTACACATCGCGGTACAAGTTGCCAATAGTTCTTAGTGTGTCCGAAGTTTTGACAGCCAGTACACTGTGGTATATTCTTGGACCTTCTACGTGGTTCAACTTTGATAACACTGTAAAGCAAACTTATTAAATTTAGGATTGATTTCCCTTCATCGCTATCCTCAAGTTCTACTGCACAGGGTGCCATTGGTTGTTGTTTTCTCCCAGGAGTCGCGCTACATTATGCACGGGGTAGTGCAATTCCTGTAATGCATTCAATATTTCTGCATCAGTTATGCATTAAGGAAGGTCTCGTATGACCACGGAAAATCTTTTGTCATCGGGACTCTTGTATGTGTAGTATGGTGGATGTATGGATTCAAAATATACAGTTAAAGATAGAAAATCGTCTGATTGTTGAACCCCTTAGTTCTGTGTGAAATTCTGATGTCTGCGTATGCTTTGGATGAGAAGCTGATAGCTTTCAATATTTCTTAAGAAAATTGGTGGTACTTTCAGTTTAGGCTCCACAGGATTATCAGAAGAGTCATCCATGTTTGATAATGTTTGAAATCTATTCTGAGTTGGAATTGTGGGAATGAATGAGCTCCCTGCTACATTGTTGTCAGTGCATGAACGCTGGTTATTATATGTAACGGACATTTTGCTTGAACTGGAACACGCACTATCCATTACAGAATCTCCAGCTTTCTGATGTTTAGAGATTGACTCTTTATTGACCTTAGGTAACGATAGTTTAGCACGATGTTGATGTAATGTTTTGTTTGCACATTGATCGTCTTCTGCTCTACGCACTTTCGCCTGTTTATTGTTTTTGTTGGTATCACTTGCAGAAATAAACAAAATACTACGATTATAATCAGTAAAGAAAATATTTAGTATGTATAGTGACAATCAGTACATGGAATAAGACGTACTTTTACATTATATAAAACAGTTTGCTTTAGAAACTCTTAAAAACGTAAGTTTAGAAAATAATTACGGTATTTAACAAAACTATAAATGGAATATGGAAAATCAGTATACAGCCTCTTTCTAATAATGCCTTTAATTGTGTACGTGAGCTTTTAATTTAAAGTTGCTACAGTGCTACAAACTTCGATATTCTTTTATCAATCTGTTGCGTAAACTTGGACTAATTTGATTTCTATGGCTCGAAGCTGCTGTTAAACATTTGGTTTCAAACAAACACATCATGTCAGGTAGTTTAGTTTTGTAACAATCATTGTGGTAATACAAAAGTAAAACGTTATAATAAATTTGATGGATATTCAGTATGTTAAATTCGGAGAACGGAAGTTGTATTAGATAGTCAATACCTTTATTCACACGTATTTTAATTAATCATATGTACACTAATTTTAAAGGAATAAACTAGTGATACAGGAACTGATCTATCCTGTAATGTATTGTGGAACGGAATCAACCAAAGAAAAATTTACCAAACACAAGATGTCAGTATAAGTATGCTCACAATATGAAGAAAAAGTTAATTATTGTTAAAGTTTGTTGCATATATTATGTAATGTGTTTGTCCCTAGGTAAGTGCTGATCTATTAAGATATCTAAACATTCGGTGTGTGTAAGAGAGAGAGAGAGAGAGAGAGAGAGAGAGAGAGAGAGAGCAAGAGACAGATGTCAGAGGGGATCAAAGTACAGTCAGTGGCTTACTGTAGCATCAGACCTCAGGAGGATATTATGGGATGAGACTAATTTCAAAAGGCGGCGAAACCGGGCAGCGAGGACGAGCCATGTTGGAGGGTACCTAACATATTCCAAGCAGTTCATCACAACGAGGGGAGCATTAGGAACACACGCCTCAGGTCTGTCCAATCTCTGGGAGTCTACAGACGACAGGTAACGCCATCCCGCCGTTGAGAACTGTAATTTCAGAGAGCAGTCACCACCACGGAAGGGCGCCATCACTGATGTCCTCGCCGAGACTTACAACCCTGAAAGTGGCCGGTTGGATGAAGTGGAAGTGGAAATGTAGGGACAGGAACTTCGGGGAATGAAGAAACTTACCCAGCATTTACCTAGTGACCCGGAAAACCCCGAAAAAACCCATGGGCCTGAAAGATTGGTCGCGGGTACCGATCCCATGACCTCCGGAATGCCAGTCCCCGACGAAACGACTGAGCCACCTGACTTGGTATACTTGATATGAATCAATTCGCTTGTAACTGGACAGTGACAGTCTTCAATGCCTGATTCATAATTATGTATTTGAATGTGAAATGGAGAAGCAAAAGGCTTAAAGGCAACAGATGATAAAGAGAAAAGAATTGCTGTTATTTTGTTGGTGTGTAACCAGAGAAAATTTGAGGCAAATCACATTTTAAATACGTTCATCCAGCTGTTTGCTTTAGTCGCCCTAAGATTTCCTCCAAATAATTGAAAAATAGGTTTTTACAATCATAGTTTGTAAAATCTGTATAACATAGAGAAACTGATGTGAAGATAACACACAGATGTCTTATTCCTGCGTTTCTACAGCTCTTATAAAATTAGTATCGTATTCTTGATAGACAGTATACACGACCACCCTTATCTATCGGAATGACTTAAGTAATAAAAGTTTTGTATTCTGGAAGTCTCGGGTTTGATTCCTGTTGAACAGGTCTCTGGGTGGGCATGTGAATGAATCTTGGGATGAATTATATAATATTTTTCTGTCCCTAATTTCCTCTTATTTCATTTAAGGGTAGCTGGAACTTCTCGATTGTGTAATATTATTGTGGTGGGTGTGTCTAGAAACATTGTACTGAAAATACACGATTTGGAGTATAAAAATCGACTTTGAGTTTTCTGAATTAAAATACTTTGAGATCTTTCTTGTTTCATAAACATGAACATCTGTGGTTATCCGCCATTTTAAAGAGCAGAGCGCCTAATTAAGCATTAGCGTGCAAACCTATAAATATCCTCCTCTTTCTTTCACACGCCGCAGTTTACTAACATTGGTGTGCAGTTTCATTTTGAAAACAGTGTTCAAATGTGGCGCGCAACAAAGTTTGACTATCCTGTTTCTCTAATAAACTTTCACCAGAGGTAGTTGTAGAGTAGTACCTATTTACCAAAAGCTTAGATCAGAAGTTTTACTGCAGAGATGTGTTGAAGGAAATACCCAGAATCCAGATGAAAGTTTACACAGCGTCCTCTGTAGCAAAATGTCCCAAGGAAGTATTCATTTTCAAACGTGAATCTAGTGTAATAAAAGCAGTATACGAAGTCAATAAGGGGTACAGAAACACACTTGAAGTGTGGCAAGCCATAAGAGGGTTGTCTATGAAGAACAAGATTGAAGACGACTGTCCCTACGTAAAAGGAGAATCCATAACACAGATATATGACTTAGGAGGAAGACGGCTGCCCCTACGAAAAAGGAGAAGTCATAACACAGATATATGATTTAGGAGGAAGATGGCTGCCCCTACGTAAAAGGAGACGTCATAACCCAGATACATGATTTAGGAGGAAGACGGCTGCCGCTACGTAAAAGCAGAAGTCATAACACAGATATATGACTTAGGAGGAAGACGGCTGCCGCTACATAAAACGAGAAGTCATAACACAGATATATGACTTAGGAGGAACACGGCTGCCGCTACGTAAAAGGAGAAGCCATAACACAGATATATCACTTAGGAGGAAGACGGCTGCCCCTACGAAAAAGAAGCCATAACACAGGTATATGACTTGGGAGGAAGACGGCTGCCGCTACGTAAAAGGAGAAGCCATAACACAGATATATGACTTAGGAGGAAGATGGCTGCCGCTACGAAAAAGGAGAAGCCATAACACAGATATATGGCTTAGGAGGAAGACGGCTGCCGCTACGTAAAAGGAGAAGTCATAACACGGATATATGACTTAGGAGGAAGACGGCTGCCGCTACGTAAAAGGAGAAGCCATGACACAGATATATGAGTTGGAGGAAGACGGCTGCCGCTACGTAAAAGGAGAAGCCATAACACAGATATATGACTTGGAGGAAGACGGCTGCCGCTACGTAAAAGGAGAAGCCATAACACAGATATATGACTTGGAGGAAGACGGCTGCCGCTACGTAAAAGGAGAAGCCATAACACAGATATATGAGTTGGAGGAAGACGGCTGCCGCTACGTAAAAGGAGAAGCCATAACACAGATATATGACTTAGGAGGAAGACGGCTGCCGCTACGTAAAAGGAGAAGCCATAACACAGATATATGACTTAGGAGGAAGACGGCTGCCCCTACGTAAAAGGAGAAGCCATAACACGGATGTATGACTTAGGATTAAGAAGTTATTTACAAATTGTCTTCAAATGAGAGGAAAAAGAGGGCAGATCGTACATATACTATTAGGTTTTAGAGTGACTACAATAGCTTCAATTTTACCTTCTTTAGCACGTATGTACAATGTACATAGTAGGTACATAACGTATTGTATTCCACCCAAAAATTCCATACAGAGATGTCATCGAAAATGCATGTTTTAGGATCTCCTGAATAAAAGAAACATTATTAGAAAAAGGTCTACGAGTGTGTGAGCAGCATAACTAAAAATGAAAGGTCGGTAAGATACCAAACTTGGTATTCAAGTTCTTCCAAGGAAGATTTTCAAGAAAAACCCTTACCCCCAAATCCCTTTACATAGAGCGTTTTTTCCAAAAGTTTGATTTTCCCAAAAATGTCTGATGATTATGATTAAAATACCATATGTGTAAGATTTTTTTTGACCAACGAAATGTAATCTTGAAATTTCTAGGAATAGCCTCTGAGGACCTCTTCATTCTGGATGACTTTTCTATAACTGGAAGTAAGAGTCTGAAAAACTTACTATACACAAAATGTGGATGTTGATAAAATATAGCATTTATGTCATATACATTTTTTGTAAAGTAAACCGTTTCAGAGATATTCTTTAATATTGGTTTTAATTTTAAACTACTCTTCTCAAACGGGAAGTCATCTTTCGTTACATCTCTTTTTTGATTTACTTCTGGCCATGGAAGGAGAACCGAATTTCATTTGTTTCACACAGTGACCAGATTTTAAAAGATTTGACTATCGCTTTAGCGCATTGTATTCCCTTATTTCCGTTCTGCTTACAAGGATGCAAGTAATAACATCAATTCTACTGATGTTTATCTTGAACAGCATGATGTAGATATTGGAATAATATTTTGTTTGTGGGACAGGTAGATAAAGTCGTGTGAATGTAACACATCAGATTTTTGTCTTTATTGTTTTACCTATTAGCCTATTCCAGCCTTTATAAAATCCCACGCACCACTATTTTTGAACAACTTTTGATGCTGAAGTTGCTGAATGGCTTTTGAATAAATGTTGACAGTTAAAATGTCAATGACTGCTTCATGGAAGGACACTTTGCAGCTTGTGCCTACACCCCCGGTAGGAGCAGATCAGGTAAAGGAACAGAAGGAAAATTATGGTCTCCAGACCGGCACAAACGACACAGAGTTCCCTAACAGTTCCAGGCTTGACCACCCGTTCACGGGAGGGTCGTTCCGAAACTCCCTTTAGCGGGACCCAACAGGAAAGCCTTGATAGACTTCCCTCTGGCAGGGCCGAGAACAAGTTCCAAGTAGCACTCCAGCATCCGCCTTAGCCAACTTTCAGACCTTCTTTTACTCCCCGGTTGGAAGTCAGGGCCTCGGTCATGACTGTCAGTCGGTAGCCTTCTGCTGAGCCGCCAATTCGGCCAGCAGCAACCGCCGCACTAACGAGGGTGCTCAGCGGAACCTCCCTACCCCGAGTTATCTCCTTTGAATCCAACACTTCCCTACTCATTCCCGCACTTCACCCAATGGCGAGATAAGCCATTCTTTCTACCTTCCAACTCTCTTTCTGTCTCCCCTTTCAAAAAAAAAAAAAAAAAATTAGCCAACCAAGAAAACCCAGGGGAAAATGCCTGTTTAGAGTCAGCGCCCACCCGGAATGGAACACGGTACCTCCCGAATGCGAGCCTAGGTGTCTCCTCCGTTAACTAATCATATTTTTCGCTCATAGAGCAACTATGATCCACAAGAAGTACGCATATGTACAGCACCTAAGAGTCTCTGTGCCTGTTAAGCTTCATTGTCATCTATTTCATGTACTTCTGACTAACATTAAATATCATTTCCTTTCGTAATACTCGCTGTCAAATGTGGACGTGAACAAGGGCATACCTGGAGAGCTTTGGACCCTCACAATTCCCAGCTCCAAGCTTTTGCCATCTACAACTTCAAATCATTGCTTTAAATTCGTATTTTGAATTCTACGCCTCTATCGGAATGGCGCGCTTCATGAACAAATCATTGGCTACACTGACAAGGAGCCAAGATTACAATGTTGCCGCAGATTGAGCTGTGATTTTTATAGTGAAAATACATGGAAAAAAAAATCAGCTAAAGTCCTTAACCGGCAGAAGAGTTAATAACATTTTATTTGTAACGGCAGACTTTAGATCAGTCTTCCGCCCAATAGTCAGCTGCCTTGTAGTGTGCGAGGCGCTGATAATGAACTTCGCCCGCACCGAAGCTAGAAGCATCTGTGCGCAAGACTGTACTACAGATGACTTAAATAAAGATTTCAAGTCGTGAAGACAAAATCGGTCACAAATACGTTTATTTTCCCCGATCACTCCAAGAAGAATACCGAAGAGATAAAACTTGCACATTTAAGTAACTTATTTCGTTTAATATTTATTAAACATTATTGTAAATATTTTGTTGTTGTCAAACTTAGGCCTAGGGGAGAGAAAGCCAAGACGGGTATTATACCATCAATCCACTTTTGCTAAAAATCCTAGCTCGATCTGCAACATTAATGTGATAGTGCCCCCTTAAGAGTCACGCCTGTTTTTTTTTCTTTATTTTCTTTTTTATGTTGACAGTATTTGTAAAGTTATTTTTTGTCATTTATAAGTAAAGTATGCTATTATAAATTTATTCAGAAATGTAAACTGAAAAGTAAACTAAGAGCATGTTTCCCCTTATGGACTTTGACAATCAGAGTACTGCCTCTCCCCCCCCCCCCACTAGTTAATAGCCGAGCGCCCATTGATGCGAGCTAGATTGCAGGTAACATTAACCCTAATGAACTCCGAGAAATTATAGGCAAGAAATATCGCTAACATATGCCCTCTGATATACCAGGTGGCCCAACCGCCACGTATTTGACATCTACAGATATCCTTTCGAGCGTTAAAAGAATTGCAGAACTAAAAGGGACTATCTAATTTTTTTTTAATAGAGTTTAACATCCGCGTTTACTACAAATGGCACCGCCGGCGATGACAATGATCATACATGGAATGAAGATTGAGCACCGGTGGAATGTGATGGCGGAGGAAACCGGAAAACCCGGAGATAACCCACCGCTGCGCCGCTTTGTCCACCACAAATCCCACATGCGGTCACTTCGGACTGTCTAGGAGAGAGGCGAGTTGTCTAACCAGTGTTGTCCCTGTTTCAAGTTAAAAATCAGTAAATGAGAAACTGGCTGAGCAATTTTGGTTTTACCCCTCTTGTCTACCAGCGGAGTCGGTGATCGGGTCGCGTTCACTGAGAGGAGTAAAACGAAGTTCACTTTCGCCTGTTATCCACTGACCGATTTTAATTTGAAATAGCCCCGTTGAGTTTTGCAACTCTTTTAACGCAAAGCGGAATATCCGCAAACGTCACATATGTGGCAGTTGGACTACCTGCTGGAATCCTAAGTACTGTGTAATTGTCATAAGAATCTGCACTTTTCGTTACGCGATTAACAAAGGCAAAGCTGATTCAGTCTTAAATATGAATGTTAAACTAGCAATAAAACAATTTACTTGACACCTTTAATCATTGCGCTTCTGGAGTTTATATGCGTAACAAAACTATATGTTAAAATGTTAAGTGTTACACTTTTTCAATATTTGCATTATTATTGAAGTTTTGACTTGATGTTTATAGTAAGTCTTAAACATTATCTTTGGGCTTTAACTATGTTACCCTGAAACATATAGAGACTCCATGTGCACTCAAGCTTGCCATATACTAGACACAACTGGAATGATCTTAATTGCTCTTTAACGTTCAGCAGCTTGTTTTAAAATTATTGCAGATATTAATATCTTTACTCAAATTATATATGTACACATACCGGTAGGGGTATAAGTGCGTAGATTTCGCGTACTGGGAGATCCAAATATGACGAATAATAAAGTAGAATAAAAACTTCATATATTTCGAAGGGTAAAAGCAGATAGTTGAACGTTATTGAATACATTATCTGCACAGACTGGCAACAGAGTGGGGCTTAAGAACCGAATGTTTTACTTTGGTTTGCGACGAGGCCAATGTTTTGTTTTGGTTCGTGCTTGCTCCGGTTCGCCACGTGTCTGTGTGCTTATCATCTGCTACTGCAAACAGAAATATTGATAAAATTCCTTTTCATCCTCACTTCACATTTAAGGACATTTTAGGTTTTATTATTCTATTTACTATTTTATCCCTGTTATCCCTAAAAGAACGTTATATTTTAGGAGACACAGATAACTTCACACCTCCAAACCCCTTAGTAACTAAAGAGGGCTAGGGTGCTTTTCTTTCAAGCTATCCAATCGTATTGACGAGACCTCAACTAAAAGTTGTTTAAGAGGCAACGCATAAGATTTAGTCTAATGATCAAAACTAAGTCAAACTCATATGTGAATTATGAAATACATCATTCAGATGTATCGTGGAATTATTAATTAAAAGCCCCAGCTTTGCTAAATGGGAAATGTATTAATGGTCAATAATTCAACATCAAAAATATGGTATGTTCATTTACAGTAGATATTCAAAATGTCCACCATTAGAATCTATGCATGTATCGCATTTTCTTAATTAAATTTTCCCTACTCTCGTTAGTCGCCCTCCGTGGTGTAATGATTACCGTGTTAACTTCATGTACCCAAGGTCGCGGGTTGAAACCCGGCGGAGGACGCTGGATTTTTTCGGGCGTAAAAATCCTTGGCATGGCTTCCTTCGGTAGGTAAGTAAAGTCGTTGGTCCCGTCACGTATATTTACGGCACGTAAAATAACTTCAAGTGATAAAGAAGCCTCTGAGCAAAGTTGAGCGGTCTTTCACGCCCAGTATAGATTGGGACGCTGAGAACCACAGAAGTTAAAGAGCGTCCATAAATAAAATTCCATTTCCATTTCCATTACCCTCGTTAAAGCCTCTGGGTTCTGCTTAGTATCTAGGACTGCTTCAGACACAAGTGTGAGAAGATCAACAGTGATAGCAACCTCCTCATGTTACACTTTAATCTTAAAATGTCTCAAGAAGTAATAATCTAAAGCATTGAGCTTTGCATAAGCAAAAATCATATCTAGTTATTGTCTATTACGAGTGTTATAGTTCTGAATGCATTTAAGGCATCTGAAGCACTGAGGGAACCAGCTGTTGTGCAAGGTGTCGGCGCACAACACATGGCTCAACTTCCGCATGTGGCGTAGTTGCCAAGACTATGACCACGACTTTGCTCCAGTAGACACGCTGCAATCCAATTCTTTAGTATCATTTTGTGGCTAATAGTTTTATTTTAGCGGCCAATGACAAAAATACCAATAAATATTTTTTGCAGCTTTACTTCGTTATTCTAATTGCAAAAGTAACCGACAAAGGAGTGGCGACATTTTCTCAATCAAACGTTTGACCAATTTTATTTTTTTATTTGTGCAACAACGCAGTGTAGACTAAAACGCAAAGCAAACTTCAATGTTTCACACAGCGAAAGCTTTTGAAAGATTTGGCTATCGCTTATATGTGTATATTTTTTCCCTTCTACACAATGATTTCTGCTAATGCATAACTCGATTAACATAATACAGATAAAAGAATATATTTTGTAAGAATGGTTTGTTTGCAGAACAGGTAGAGAAAGTCATGTGATTTTAATGTGCCATTTAATTCGCTAGAGGGGCAGCCAAAGTTGGTATGTGAAAATGATGATAGGTATCACATATCAACTCCTGGCTATTACTCTTTTCACAAATCGGATATCTAATATATAAAGGTAAGTCCAGAAACCTTTGTGGTTATATTTCAAATCATATTCTTATAAACTTTTAGCAGGTTTAAGATTACCATTAAAGTAACTCTTATCACTGAGATGCCAAACATTGCAAAAGTGCACTTATCAATTAATGGCTGCCCACCATAGAGTTGTATTGTTGAATCCCACAACGTTATAACAGGATAATATCACAATTAACTGAAAAAAGAATGATAATAACTTAAGTCCGCAGACATTATTTTCTTTTCTACATTTGCTTTCTCTACACTACTAAGCACAAAGTAGGTAGAGAAGATATTGTATTCCATCCAAAAGTTTGATATCAAAATTTCACAGGAAATATAGATATGAGAGAACGTGGGTTTTCACGACCGGAGTAAATGCAACTAGGAATTATTTCCGGGTTGTTTTGCCGTGGTCTTCTGGAGTAAGATGATCCAGACGTTTCGTCCACAACTGCGGTGGACATCTTCAGTGGCGCGGTTGAAGTATTCTCGGACTGGGTCACACAGGGAAGTTCGCGGTCGCCGAACACGCCATTGAGGCGGAGGGTGAACACATCATCAAATTCCAGGATACCAGCATCCTTTCATCTGCAGTACATTACCATGCTCGACTACAGCGCGGAGCCATAGACCTTTACAAGCATCCTAACAATTTCAACAAAAAAGAAGAGACCTTAAAGCTCAACAGAACCTGGCAACCTGTCATCGAAGGCGGGAAACGTCATAAAACCGAAACAGCCCGGAAAAAACTCCTAGTTTTTAGATCCCTTGAATCCAAAAAGTGTATTTTTAGAAAAAGGTCAGTAAGTGTCTGTATATTTGACTGTGTGTGTGCGCGCGCGGTGGTATTTAGATTTAATGTCTTTCAAGGAAGGACACGAACATTTTCAAGAACATCCCCCACCCTAAATTACCCTTTATATAGAAAGATTTCTGAAATGTTTGTTTTTCTCAAATGTGCTTCAAAAGAGTTTGATTAAAATACCATAAATTAAAGATATTTATATCACAGATAAATTTATATATTGAATTTTATGGGAATATCCTCTGAAGACCACTTTATTCTGAATTAATTTTGCATGACTGGTAAAGTATAACAGCTAGACAAACACTAACTACACAAAAAATGTAGATCGTTAAAACACACAATTTATGTCATGTGCATTTTTTATAAATTAAAACCTTATGCAAGATATTCCGTGTTATTGGTTTCAATTTTAAACTACTTAGACTTTTCTAAACAAATAGGTATTTCATACCTCTTTTGTTTTACTCCTAGCCACACAAAGAAAACGAATTTCAATTATTTCACATAGCGCTGGCTTTTAAAATATTGACCATCGCGTTAATCTAATGTATTTCCCTATTTCCCTTATACTTCCTAGGAAGCATGTAAGAAAATTATTTCTGCTAATGTTTGTATCGATTAGCGAGATGTAGATAAAGGAATAGTCTTTTGTAAGAATATTTCTGTGCAGAACAGGTGGAGAGAAATTCGTGAGAATAAAATACATCAGGTTTCTTTGGATTTTATTCAGAGAGTGACACATACTATCAACGTAGCCGAGTGGGATTGCAATAGTAAAACAGTAAATGTGGTGAATGACGGTTCTTTTGCCAGTGAGCATGATCCTACCTCCTGGTGATGAACTTGAAGCAGTGGTACTATAACTGAGACGGCGAATGTGAACGAACGATTTTCTTGAAGTAGTTGGAGTATTCCAATGCTTCTTGCGTAAAACATTCACTCAACAGACATGTCTAAATGTATGCTTAAGGAATCAATACAAAGACAAGGGGTAACAGAACAAAACAACCCTGCAATCTATCAGCAATACATGAAAAATATACACCTAAGTAGATGCACAAATATTCCAAGAAATAATCCTGCTAACAACGATGAACTGGAAAAGAAGAGCAAAACACCTTAACATTGCACACCATTAATGTTTAATCATATGTTTGAATTTACGGTTTAGGAATCTGTGACGTTATGCAGCCTTCTAATGAAGTGCTAATAAAACTGCAGTAAATAAAGTGAGGAGCTGATAGAGTGTGCGTGGGCATTGAAGATTTACTTTTCGTGCTTCACAGGTGGAAGAAACTTTGGAAACCTGGGCTCCTAACTTCACACTAGAATCAGAGACATAGACGTACCTCTAAATTAGGCTTCGGTCCTGGTTGTAAACGACATTAGGTCGAGAGCTACCCTACTGTACTCGTTTGCTTTTCATGCTTATTTACAGTAGGGAAGGGGATGCAAACACACCGTTACAGTCCGGTAAAAGTCGCTAGCTAATGCTGATAGAGCACCTGAATTATTAGACGTTTGTTATTTCCACATAGGTAATTGTAACATAGTATTTTCTATGTAAGCACAAATCTTCCACTCGCGATAAAATAAATAAATCGCTTTCTCTTTGCTTAACCTATAACAGCAGCCAATAAAAACAGACGTTTCCCGTGTACGAGTTCACTTTTAACAGTTACATTGAGTAATGGTAAATTGTGCTGCTGTGTGACGCTTTGTTTGTTATCAGTTAAGACAGTCTTGTATTTACAAAACCTTGTCTCAACGTCACATGAGGTGACAGGTGCAGGTCGGAAGTATGGGACATCATTAATGTGGATTCATGCTCACCGCTCAAAATTACTCCCTTACACCTATTACACACAGTTGCACATGCAACATGTTTGTAAGTACATTCTCAGTATTGTAGTAACTGAATCTGGTGGCATTTCTTTAACTATCTGTAGTAATTTTTCTACCATGCGAAGTGTTTCGGACATTTCTAAAATTATAGACATAGGCATTGTAATTGTTGTAGATAGATCTACAAAGTTATTTTTAATGTGTACTAGAGATTCCTTTAGTTCTTCAGATATTTGTTATTTTTATATGTCTTTTGCAGCACAACGCTCGCTGCTAATTGTTTTATCATAACTTGCACAGTATGTTGCTACCACTCCACGTATAGTTCTGAAAAGTGTGCTACGTCAGAAAACCTCCATGCCAACATAACTGAATTCCCGACCACGTGCAACCGATGCCGATGCCATTTTATAGCATTTTATCTTTGCTTCTTCTGTCTACATTAATATCTAAGCTTCATCTGTCCATGCCTGATTCATCCTTCTTGGTTTCCTAGAAGATCGTTTTCAACCGATACCAATGGTCGAAGAGATTAGGCTTGCACTCCTGAACGTAAGGTTTTCACGGCTTGCAAATGCCGGAGAGTTACTTAGGTCTAGAATGTTTCTTTCCCATATTTTCTTTCCCAATTACTGTTTCATTTCATATTTCGCCAGTGCACACTACAGTGGTCGCATAATATTTACTGTTTCATTTCATATTTCGCCAGTGCACACTACAGTGGTCGCATAATATGAAGTGACAATAGACATTAAAACTACTAAAATAAGAGTTCTTCTTTAAGCTATTACACCAGTATTGATTGTGTTATCCCATTTTGGGCGTTTATTATTTTCTATATCTTGGAATTCTTCCCAAGTGTGTTACTAATGAAACATTCCTATTTTATTTGTTTCTGTTTTCGTACATGTTCAGTGCTTCCTTATGCATGTAATGTTTATTAGGTGTTTTAAGGAAGTTATATCAGTTGAGCCAGGCGCTCCTTGTTTTTTAGCTTTATGAAATCTCCAATTTATCGGAAAAATAAAAATTGGGTGCTTAAAATACTAAATATTTGGTTTATACTTTTAGGAGGGAGTTCCGTGCTGCAGCCACTATGGGCTTTTTGTGCGTCAGACCCCAGGAAGTTAGGATGGCAGTATTTCGACAGGCGGCTGAAACCGACCACGGAGGAAGCACCACCATGGTGGGCACCTAACCTAGTTAGTTCATCACAACGCGAGGAGCCCTTGGTCTGACTGAACATCCCAAAGTCCCACAGACGACTGCAACGCCAGCCTGCTGCCGAAAGCAGTATTTCCGAAGTGCATCCACCACCTCGGATGGGTCCTACCACCGCTGTCTTCGCTGACACTGACAGATCAGAAAGGGACTGATTTGAATGAAATGAAGGGGCATAAGGGGGAATGAAGAAAACTCCCAACATTCGCCTAATGATCCGTAAAAAACCCGAAAAACCCATGGATCAGAGAGGTAAGACGCAGGAATGGAAACCACAGCCTCCCAAATGCCAGTCCAAGAAGAAATGCCTGAGTCACCTGGTTTGGTTATGTAAACTGTATTGCAAGATATAAGTTCTGAGTGCATACAAAAGTCACAATATTAACGAAGTGCTTAACCAGTGAAACTTGATACCTACGATCGATACAGAGTTAGAGACTGCTTGTACTGTGCTATCCAGCCAGAGTGAGGCACGTTATTAACACCCAGATTGAAATGAATTCGCGATCACTTTCTCCGTACGCTGTGTTTTATTCATTTACACTTAATCTGAGCGTTAATTTTATACTGAGTCTTCAGATTTATTCGGCCTTTAGCGCAGTCGGTTTAAATTCATGACGTCAATATTAGTTCAGTGAGCCCCTTGTCTCAAAGGGGAGGTGCAGAATTGAACCTTGGGCTACTTGCTTGCCAACTTCATAAACAGGTTCATGTACTGGGCGGTTCAGAACTGTTTTTACCAGAATATTTTGTGTGTTCTTTGGACGCGAGATGAAAGTGACCATTACCACAGAAATTGCATGGTTTAGTACTACTTCCAAACTGGAGGAATACATTACCTATCAGCACAAATGCATCGATTGCAAGTAAGAGGATGTTTCAAATGTAAATATTGAAAAGGTGCGATACAAGTCCCATTTCACTAAGGCGGCCTCGAAACTCTTGACGTCTAGCCCATCTACCCATCATTCGCTAGTCCTCGCTAAAAATTGAAATGCATACCTTTGGAATGACTTCAGTAGAAGATACTTGAGAATGTAAAATTGCTAAACTTTAACTTTGTTGAAGAGAAGGAGTATTGAATATTAGCATTTCTACAGGGAAACAAACTGTTCAAGAAAATAGAAGAATTATTATTTCGAGCGCAAAAGTGACGAACGCAAAGAAACTTCTTGCAGTGGGTGTTGTCTGTGAAAAACTAATTTCGGCAAATTTTTTCCCATGTTTGATAACAGTAATAACCATAATAGGAATATAATGTAGTTGTAGTAATACTAATAAAATAGTTGTTCTGTAATATAATAGTAAATATATAATAATGTTATGCTATATAATTATTATATCTCTTAAAAGGTTCTTAATTCAAACAATATACAAAACTAAGGAATTGCTTTAGCTTGCAAATACTATTTCTCAATAATTTCTAAATTCTCCGGGTGAAAAGTCAGTTTGAGGACTTTTGTATTCAGGATATTGAGAAAATGTCATAATTTAGGAAACTACGGATTTTGCTGTACTTATTATATGACGTGGGGAATGGACGAAACGTATTATCAGTAAATTATAATCACAGCTGTTAATGGATAGCCCACAACCTTCCCTAAACCGCCCGCTTCAGAGTGGGATGACGCCGAAATAACAGCTGCAAATTTTATAGAATTATGAAACTCTTTGGGGCACTGGCATAACTTGTTAGGAAATGTCAAACGATTAAGGAAAATTTGAGAAAAGGTAGGTATATTTTGTGGAAAATTAGGTAAATGGTAAAAATCCGAAGAGATATTGTGTGGGATGGAAAATGGGATAAACTGTCACAGTTTGAAGTGGTACATAAATTGGTGGCAGCGAACCAGTTGGCTCATGCAGTTCATCTGGGACTGGCATTAGGGAGGCCGGGGATCGGTTTTTTCGGAGGACTTCCTGGGTTTCTAGGCGAATGCTGCGGGAGGCTTCTTCATTCCCTGATTTTCCTATCCCTTCATTTCATCCAAACAGTCTCCTTTAGGATTGTAAGTATCGGCGAGAACTGCGGTGGTGGCGCCCTCATGTGGAGATGACTCTGCTTTGGAAACTCCGCTCTCGACGATGTTATGGCGTTGGGGATCGTCGGTAGACTCAGGGGTGTTCGGTTAGACCTGAGGCGCGAGCTCGTAGCGCCCCCGCGTCAAGATGTAGAACTATTTGGGAACCGTAAGGGGCATTCCATGGTGATTCCCTTCCGCAGTAATGTTCCGTCTACTCGCTGCAATTCCTCTCCTCTCATCCTATCCTCCTGGGGTCGACGTTCAAAAAGTCGATCAATGTCTGAGGTGTGGAATCCCTTCCGGCTCACTACTACCTACTTCCTTCCTAAATTGGTGGCAAAAATGAGATTAGGGAACATAAATAAGATGGAAATGTTCAAGGTAAGTATTGGATAAGGCATAACTCCATGGCACGGCAGTCCACAAGGGACCTTGGCCTACCGCCCGGCCTCTGCATCCCCCAACTCGGCCCGAAGGCGTCATGAATGGGGTGATTGCTAGAGGGTGAGACGTGATCAGGCGGTCTTCTCGGTCTGGAGTCCCTAGTTCTCACTCGAGTAGCTCCTCTGGTAGTTTTTTTGGTAGTGTTTAACGCCATTTTTAACTACTTACGGCACCGCAGGCGGTGAAACTGATGATACATGAATGAAGATGGAGCACCGGTGGAATGCGATGGCGGGGGAAACCGGAGAATCCGGAGAAAACCCGCCCCAGCGCCGCTTTGTCCAACACAAATCTCACATACGGTCGCTTGGGTTCGATGAGAGATGTCTAACCACTCGGCCACGGCTCGGCCCGAGTAGCTCCTCAATTGACCCCCCCAGGGACCTCACGAGGCTGAGTGACCCTGTACCAGGTCTCTCAGCGGGGGGAAATTCCCCACGCCGGTAAGTATAGGATAAATGAATGAAAAGTTTAAAGAAGGAGTATCCTTAGTTGCGATAATGACGAAGCATTTCAGAAGCTCTTTACCATACATAGATCCTGAGAGTTAAAGTATGGCAGATACTTAATGCAATAACGCTGGACTTTTTAAATGGTGATCAGTCATAGTTTATGCTTTCTTGGAATTGTAAATAGAACATTTAATTCATTATAAATAGTACAGAACATGTAAGTGGATTCCATTGAAAGTAAATAATAAATAAAATGACGAAGATTATTTCTGCATTGTCACAAAAACGTTACGTTTCCAGAATCAACAATGATGGAAATAAGTGCCACAAATTAATCCAGATAATTCAAACGGCCAGAAAAGTGCAATTAACAAGTAGAATTGCAGGCATATTGTACATGATTTAAAGTAGAAATAATTAGCACTACGATTATCGCGGATGGGGCCCCCAGTAAGGCAATAGGGCGCAGGACTGCACATAGGTCGTAGTGGCTCTTCGCGATTTACCTGACCCCTGTAAGGGGGAATAAGAGAAGAGACCCGAAGGTCGACCAGATCCGCATGACGACGTGCCTAAGAACGGAGGGGCCCCTAACGTTTCCAGATAGAACGTATCGGAAGTCATCTGGCCTACTCCCTCAAGCCCCTGAACCTCCGGTGGCGCTATAAAGAAGCGCACCACCAGAATGATGCCGGAGGCAGGTTCCTACCGGGAGGCCCTCGCAATTACGTCAGGAAGCAACCATTACAGAGCACAAGCCACCACTTAGCCGCAACCCCCGAGCATCGTCACCTGGTTCTTCAAATCTGAAACAGACGACAAAGATGTGATGGATAGAGGAAATTATGGACAAAAAGGTTGCGGTAGAAGATAATCATCCTAGCATTTGTCAGGCGAGAAACAACGAAAAAACTATAGGACAGGGTGTGTGGTCACCAGGAATTGTCTCAGGACCTACCGAATGAGGTTCACAGATGTTACGCTTGAGCCATCCCACTTGGCTGGGAAATAATACACTTAAACTTATTCTGTAAGAAAATATGAGACGTTATGATTCATTAAACACAAAACTAGTAAATGAAAAGTTTGCTTGTTGAGCTACATTCAAATACAAAACTAAAGATGCTTATGAGGAGCGTTTACTGTAAAATGAGGATATGTTTCATGTGGTTGCAAGCTAATGCCCTCACCTTTATAGTGTTACATATCTCAAGTAACATATACTAACAGAATTCTACAAATCATGAAAATAAAGAAACATTTAGCAGTTTTGTGTTTCAGAACATTTAGGGAGTGATAGTCAATAATTATCGTGTGGAAGTGCATCGATGCATAATGTGCTTAAAGCACTGAATCACACAGAACTGTTATCAAAAATGTAAACGCAGAGTTTGAGCAACATTTAAGGGGGTTTCCAAAGCGTTTTTGTAATCTTTAACGCTTTATTGGCATTTAAATGAAACATCATTAATGTTGTTAATAGTACCTAAACTACCTGTTAATGGTAATTTGTGTGTTAATACAATTTCCATGAAATTTAATTGAAGTAGATACTTAGTTTCATGAAATTAATGACCATCACTCGAAAGCATTCTATAAAGAACTGAAATTATTAGTGGGAGCTCCAGTTATGTGAAAAAATGGGAAGGTTTGCTTGCTTTTGAGAACTAAAACTTTATTTTCGTCCAGAGATACATAAAATTACGTCATTAACACAGCTTTTTCATTGTTTATATTAAACTTACTTCTAAAGACGAGTGCAGTTAAATCACAAACGATTATCGTATGCTTCAGAATCAGCGCTTGTATTATTCTGATATATAATATGCGTTGAAAAACAAAGCGTTTATAATTTAGCTATAGCAATTTAACTCTAGTGGATGACGATAGCTAAGTAATAGGTGTATCAAAACAAATTTCACTATACATAATAATCAAACACATGTTTGTTGCAACTCTCCGTCTTGGGAATACTTTTGCTTACCAGAACGTAATACATAGATCATATACACACTTAGGGTGATGCATCTATAAAATTGCTCCAGAAGCTGTGAAAAACTAAATAATATATTTTTTTCCTAATCATGTGATATGAATTCTGAAATTTAAGAACATATATCGTTTTGCTCACTTAGTACAGTTTAACTACCAATTAACTGATTCTATAGATGGGTTGGTGCATGCTTATTAATAGGCACCCCAAACTTTAAATCTTATTTTCTCACACATTTTTCGAACACTTTTCCATACTCAAAATGTTCCACACCAGTGCAATCTTGCACTGATTTGTCTAAAACATGATATACTGCCTTTCAAAAGTCAATTAAAGGAAATTGCGTATTACTTTTTAGAAATAATTTTCAATTTTGATAAATGAACCATCAAAATTTTAAAAATCTAGAGTTTTGGAGACTTTAAATGTATTAATTTTTCTACACAGAAGCGGCTAATATAACAAAATATAATATGACAGATTTATTAGTAAACTCATTTACTGCAAAACTGGAACTTTTTATATAATATTTGTAAAATGCATCAGAAGGTCCATTTTTATTAGAGCAGTGAATTTAGATAGTAAAAAATTATTTAAATAATCACCCAAGCTTAAATATTGACACATAGTAAAATACCAGTATTATTGTCAACAATAACTGATTTAATTTCAATAAAACATCTTGCATACCATGAATTTTCCAAATTTCAGAGATGCATCACCTTAACATTATTGTTGTATTCCGAATTATTTTTATTTTATTTTTATTAATATTTGTGCATATTCTTAACTGAGAAGAATTCTGAATTCATTTTAAGCATAGGTTGTGTATGTGTAATCTCACAAACGTGTAGAATACAATAAGAAAGGAAAAGGACAAGTTGCTTGCAGTTTACCCATAACAATGTAAGTCCCCTTGCTATCATAACGAGATTCTTATAACTATGACGAGAATTTTAAGCTTATTTTGGGTTAAGACTCCCGTCATACAGAGAAATCATCAGGATAGCTAACGAAGTGTTTGAAATACACTTGCGAAATATATTAACTAAAGGAATGATTTTACTCCATACACATCCAAATGCTTACTGCTACTGGCAGCGATTACTTAAAATCTATAAAGTGTTACAAGCGAAATAATTAAATAATACCATAACAGATTAAAAATACATAACTTAGTAAACATTGTGGAAATTACTATTTCTCTGTGTAGGATATCTACTTGGGAGCAAAGTACTGGAATACAGCGTCAACATACGTTTTATTAACCCAAAATGATCACAGATGTTACAACGCTTAAGAAATAAGTTGAGCAAACATTAATGATAACGGTATACACATATTCTGAAAAAATAAACAGAATTATGATAGGTCTTACAGAAAATATTGGTCTTCTATTTTTGTTGAATTTGACGATTTCGTGAACTGTCCTGCTGTAGATCCCTACAGGATCCATCTAGGCAAACAATGTGCAAGGTTAAAATCCACTGTACAGACATTTGCGTAAGAGAATATTTCCTACCTTGAGATCAATCTTGCCAACATTCTGTGGCAAGACCAACGCACCATGTAACAACTGAGTTCTCCTGCAACTGATACTGTGACCTTTTCTATTCTTGAACCAACTTTAAATGGAAAAGCCCATTTTTTTTCTCGAATTCCTGCAAAAACTTTTGGTAGTACTAAATTCTTTCAAATATCTTAGAAGCTGATGACTAATTTCTTAGAGGATTGTGTGTGTGTGTGTGTGTGTGTGTGTGTGTGTGCGTGTGTGTGATGTCGGAGGGGATTCGGCACTACAGACATTGGCTTATTGTACATCAGATCTCAGGAGGATAGGATGAGATGAGAGTAATCTCAAACGGCGGCCGAAACCGGACGACGGAGGAAGAGCCACTGTGGGGGTCCCCAACACATTCCATGCAGTTCTTCATTACGGGCGCGGGGAGAGCTAGGAGCCCGCGCCCCAGTTCTGACCAAACTCCCCGGGTCTACAGACGACTTCTAGCGCCATCAGGCCGCCGAGAGCTGCATTTCCTGAGCGCAGTCACCACCATGGAAGGACCTCACCACTGTAGTCCTCGCCGACACTTATAGCCCTGAAAGGGACCGGTTGGATAAAATGGAGCTGAAATGAAGGGACAGGAAGTTAGGGGAACGAAGAAAGTTCCCCAGTATTTGTATAGCGACCCGGGAAAACCCCCGGAAAAACCTATGGGTCGGAGAGTTTGACCGCGGGAATTGATCCCATTACCTCCCGAATGCCAGTCGCCTACGAAGCACCTGAGTCACCTGGCTTGGCCTTAGAGGATTGTAAAAATTGCAGAGCGTTTAATATACAAGGACGTTATTGCATGATCAATTGAATTGGTTATATAGTGTTTTCCTGTAGAGGAGAACTGGCAACTATTATTTTAGAATATCTAAATTCAGTTTTATTCGATAAAAAATATTGAGTTTTTCCAATAACATTTTACGATGAGTGGTACTCAATTATTGTTAAAAACATTTGTGATGTTTTAAACCTAAGGAGTGTAGTGAGAACGTCCATTCGGCGACTAAACTCTTTCGAACCAAGTTGAAAATAATGCACGTTGCATGTTCTGAATACTGAAATATAATTTCCTGAGGAACTTTTTCATAGCCCCAGTCTTAGCTGCAAACAATTTTGAAATACTTACCTAAATGTATTCTAGAGAAAAGCTACAATGCACTGTGTAGTTACTTTGTTTGGCATAGCACAAATTAGGAATCGCTTCGCCATGGTCACTATATACAGTTCAGAAATAAATACTTTTTATAGTGGATTCGTTACTTCCTTTCTGCTATTTAAAATGTGCCAGATAGCCCAACTGCTACGTATTTGACGTGTGAAGATATACCTTGGTGCGCTGAAAGAGCCATAGAACTCAACGAGGCCATTTCAAGTTAAACACGGCAGTGGAGGACTGGCGAAACGGTCCTTTATTTTACTCCTCGCAATGAGCATGTCCCGCTCACCGTCCCTGCTGTTAAGCTCTCATCAGTTCTCCAATGATGAGTATTAACATGAAATGTTAAGTTGAGTTCTGCAACTATTTAGTTGGGCCTTTTTAGAACTTCCAGTTTTAAAAATTGCCATGGTTTTAAATAAACATGCCTTATTTGAATTAATATAGCTTTTAAGTAATCCTTAATTGAAATTATATCTTAACAATAGATAAACACCTTAACACTTGGTGTTACACAAAAGATAATTTCTGTGCCTTTTTGAACATCTGAAACGTTTACAAAATGATAATCATAATATTTACATGAGTTTTGGGGAAACTCTCGTAACTATCAACCACAGACAAAATAACTGAAGAGAGTACTACCCATAATTATGAATTCATCGACATGAGCAACAACTGCAGCCCGTGCAGGATACTGAGCTGTGATTATAACCCTTTAATGAACCCTATGTTGAATTTTACATATGAACGCTATTTAACTGCTCCGCAAATCTCCTGACACTAGACCAACGGCCGAGGGAAGCCAAGCCTGAAAACATCCGTCGCCCTCCGCAGGATCACCGTTGTTCCCGTGTCGTAGATTTATGTAACGTAAAAGAACCTCAAGGCTGATAAAGAGGCCTCTGTGCAAAATTAAATGGTTTCTTTATACCCAATATAGAATGGAACGCTGAGAACCAGAATAGTTAAAGAGCGTCCATAAATACAACTCCATTTCCATTGCGTTTCACTAAAAACTCTCGAACACCACAGATGTCCCCTACTGGCTTGGGAGATGACGTGGTATATGTGCGGACATTGTATGAAGAAGCATGCTGTTTATTCCATGTGTACCGATATGTCATAATAATAATAATAATAATAATAATAATATATGATGTCAGTACTTATTTTATAATGCTCATATAACAGGTTCTAAGATATTTTTCTCAAAGAGGAGCTCATAATATGCTCCAACAAACTAAGAAATCAACTGAGTTGTATTTTACGTATATTTTTAAAATAGGAGCTTGTATAAATCCTTGTTTACAAAAAAGCCGTGCTGCATTGCTGAATCACGTATTGTAGATTGAATTATGTGCCACAGTACCAGTGGAAGGTGATGCTGTTACTATTCAGGTCATAAATGGGCCTTAATCTAAGTGAGGGAAATTTGCTTTGAGTGTACGGTAATTGAACCAATAAGGGTGGGTCTCCAAGAGGAACTCTGAACACGGTGTTTGTGATCTAGTTTTTCAAATATCTGAACTTTATTTCAGAGCATATGGAATATTAAAATTCCGTTCAAATCGTATTCTCTGCTAAAATTTATATTTTTTGAATACCTCGAAAGTATTTCTCACTTATTTCTTTGTGTCTAACATTCTAATTTCCCCGGCCTGTAGATGATATGTTTTACTATTGCAATTTTGAAAAGAAAACTGCTCTCAAACTTACACAAAGGAAACATGAAAGTCTTGTCCCATATCATTTCGCGGTTAAAGTGTGTGTGTGTGTGCGTGTGTGTGTGTATGTGTGTGTGTGTGTGATTATTTAGTAACAATTAGCAGAAATAAGGCTCTGGATGACAAGCACCGCGCTACAGGTACCATCTTAGAAATCCACTCTAATGAAGTTCGGACCTTATCCATTCATTCGTGCTGTTTTATTGCATTAAAATAAACTTCTTTTACTGTCACTCATGTGAAATAATTAAAATCCAATGTATTAACTTTGCTTAGACCAAATATAAAAGGAATGTTTTAAATAATTTAACGTTCACAAGCGAACATACAACATTAGCGCATGTACTTAGAAATAAATCTTAGTCAATTTATTTCGTTTGTGCTTTAAGATGTAAAACAGTTATTTTAGGAAACGTCGCTTTATAACGAAAGAAATTTGACAAGTGCATCATAAATAAGGCTTCTGTTAATACTGCCATCGGCTGTGTATCGTACTCCACGCAGAAGATCATCGTGATGGTTTACGACGCCATATTCACCAACGATATAACCATCCGGGGTTCGTTCTTCCACGCGATACTTGCGATAGTTTTTACCTTCTACCACTAGTCCAACTTTGTGGTTCGGATCATTGGGCACCTGCTGCTCTGGAGCAAACGTTGGAAGTGGTACACTGTCCACCACTCCGTGAGTCTTTCCATTAGTTAGAACGCTAAGCGCCTCGTCAACTTCGTAATTTTGTTCAGGAGAGCCGTATTTCCGTTCAGGCATTTCGTAATTTCGTTCTATGTGTTCTTGAATATTTAAGAGTCTATACATTTTAGGAATGCGGCTGTTTCCTGCAAACATTTGAGGTTCTATGTCTTTAGTCTCATTGATTTGTTGAAAAGAAGCGTTTGGCTGATCTCTGTCAGGAGTTGTTGTCGAATAAGAACCCATTCCCTGGAATCGGAATTTCATGTTACCATTTTCTTGGCCCATTGCAGTTCCTGGACCCAACATATAGCTAGGACCTTGACCATATTGCTGCTCGTTATATTGCAAAGGTTGAGGTTGTTGGCTATGTGTCGTCACAATGGCTCTCTGAACCGTTTCAGCAGCCGATGAGAAAGAATTAGGTTCTCTTCGATAGTTTTGAGGTTCACTATAGAACTCCACTGTGCTGTCTGAGGTGGCAGTAGATACTCTACTATGGTATGTGACTGGGGTACTTCTAAATGGAGCCTCTAAAGACGTCCTTGTGGTTGAGAAATCACTGTGATGTGCAACGGAAACTGAAGAAGAAACCTGTGGACCGGAAGAAGAAGAGGAAGATGTGATTACGGACGAGGAAGGAGATGCCTCTTCGACACTAAAATGACTCCTCTGCACAGCTGTGGCTGCTGGCTGTTCTTCTGTCACCAAAGACGTAGCTCCTTCGGTGAAGGATGAGGAAATACTACTTCCATGATATGACTTTTGTGTCTCGTTCATGTATTCTGTTGTTGAAAGAACGCTTAATAGGGGCCCATTTTGGGAGACTTTGATGAATGTGTCTTTGACAGATTGGGATGAATTAACAGGTACAGGTGGCTGTGCTAATGCAACTGAGGAAGACACTCTTACTGAGATAATTTTGTGAGATTCATTTTCGGGACTATCGGGTTGTTCTAATGAAACTGAGGTTGAGATGGATGATGGTTCCTCGTAGAATTTTTCTTCATCCGTATTCCCAGTTACAGTAAAAATGTCCTCGGTAGTTCCATATTCATTCTGAGATTTTGTTGAACTGTATTCAGCATTATCGATGGAATAATTCTCTGAAGGTATGCTATGTCCAGTGACGGAACCAATTTGTGTTTCATCGATGAGAATGGGATTGTCTACTGTAGTAAGCAGTTTACTTCCTGCTTGAACAACTTCAGGTGGCTGCTGCTCAGCTGTCAATGCACTAAAGCTTGAACTTACTCTGCTGCTTTTTGTTTCAATTCTCTTGTCAAAATCCACTTCTTTTACAGGAATCCTTTCTGCTTCTGTTGGAAATGATTCGCCGTCGTTTTCCAATTTTAGGGATGATGCTCCATCCTTTGAAACAAGAGTCTCTGAGAAGTCTACATCATCATCATAATCGATACCATCATCATCATCGGGTGTGCTGGAGTCAGACAATTCCTTAGATGCAAGAGGTTCCGTATTTTTGTACATGTTTCTACTTCTGGTTCTCGGAGCGGTCACTCCGATAAAAAGGGATAGGAAATCACTCCCAAAGATGAGGTCATCGTCATGACTGCGGGCTGATTTGACTAATCCCTGCCTGGCGGAAGGGAATCCCAAAGCGGGAACAACTACCAGGGCCCAGAATATCTGAAACAACAAGAAAACACAAAAATTACTTTAAATGTTCACACATTGATTAAAGTTTAAAGTCAAAGTTGTCCTGTAAAAGGGCTATAATCGAGATGTTTGACGGAGAAATTAGAAGTATTCTGCAGTTTTATATGACATTCATTTTATGAAATTAATACTATAGGTGCAGCGTGTGTAGGTAGCTCCATATTTAATACACATGTACTGCTACTGCAAAGAAGACGGAACTAAAAGCTAAAATTATTTGTTTGCTATTTCTTCACAAGAATAATTTTATACACTGTATAAAACTATATATTGCTTGATTTGTTTCAAATATTTTCCTCCTGAAATTAGCTCTATGCACTGATCAACTAAACTTTGGATCTTGCAAAGAGTGTTTCTACTCCTGAAATCTGTAATGTTTCTCTGCTTGCAAATCAGTAACATCTGCTTAAAATAAAATGTTTTTCTATTGTTAGACTTCATTATAGAATAATTAAATAGAGGTGTTCAAGGTTAAAACCTGGGTGGAACGATAATAAACTTCGGGTGGTCACAGTGTAATGTGCATGACGCAACTTTGGTTACTTTTTCATGTAATTATACGAGTATAGGTACTTAGTGCAAGGACGACATCATAGGTCATTGGAGGACGCGAAGGGCGGCTGAAAACAAAACAGCTAATGTTCACTGTAGTTTGAATAGCTTATCAAATCTGATATTGGATTCTATAGACAAGCATCATTATCACCATCATGAGTTAGAAGTCGTGCCATCATTGGACTATGGTGAATGTTTTGCAGGAAAATCAGACACAGAAGTGAATGTTGTCTATTGAGCATTTATAAAAACGGCTTCCTTATGCTAATATATTTCATGTTACATTTACATAAAACTGTAAACCATAAAACAATAAAATGACGTATGCCTTCCGTTATGTTTCGAGAACTGTTAGCTTTATGTGTTGCTATATGCTTTGGGCACGGCCCCTGTAAATTAAGGCATTGATCCTTGGAGCGCTTCCAATTTTTCTTGACGCTAGTCATACAAATTCAATGAGTTCATTAGCAAACAGGAACGCAGATTTTTAGAGGTGTTCTGCCGAAATACCTTTATTCGATATTTGTTCATGATAATTCCATTCAGTTTACATTCGTTTCTAATTTAATTCTAAACGACTGACTAAATATAACTGGTGTTGTAAGTTCGTAGATAGAGAAAATCAAGATGAGGCACAGTCGGGAGCACATTGATAGGAAAAAGATTACCTGTGCAATGCTTTGTATAAAAAACAGCAATCTCTAAACACTTAGTTACTCCCTGATTCTGAATGCTTCACTCTAACAACAATACTAAAAATCTGCGATATGTAAACTAATCCTGATAATGAATAATACTCCGTGTGTGCAAGTATAACTTATACAGCTTTATCCAATATTGACTTCATATAAATTATTTTGTTTCACATATAAAATGAAAGTTTAATTGCCAGTGGTTTAAATGTTCGCTTTTTACATATTTTAAAAGCTGCCTTATTGAAAAATGTTAACCGTAACGTTGAATTAGGGTTGTAAATTTTGCATTCAGTTGCAAACCCATTTCATATTAGCAACTACTAAACACCTCCGTTGTTTTCGCTTTCATTTTTCGTAAAGTATTTACTACTAAAACGAATAAAATAAACTAGTTTAGAAATAATTTTAGGGAGATTTAAACTTTCGAACCTTTTAAATGAACTTCTGAAATTGAATAGAATTAAGGCTAACTCTAGAGTACGATTTTGAATTAAATGTTAGTGCTTTATCATTTTGCAGTGGGATAGTCACGGGATTATGCTTACTCATAAAGTGGTTAATAAAATTCACTGCTTCGATACTGGCGTTAAATAATGAATTCTCACTTCATTAGTCTGTATTAGCAGTGCACTTTATTTGGGCCAAATTGTTCAGAAGTCTTCCTTGGGGCTTCAGCCTTGACACGCCTACATAAGCTCGTCGCAGTGCCAACTTCAGACTTCGTCTAAGGCTCTCTGGCCGCCCTCGTGTTATTTCAAGCGTGAAGTCCCACAGACAGCGATATGGACTTGTGAAAGGTTGATTTTGCAATTGATGCATTCTCACCATCTCCTTTCTTAGCAACATTTCGGTTGCCAAAGATTTGTACACGACGGAATCTAGTGAAGGCGAATTACTGTTCCGAGTAACTCTGCCTTAGCTGTGTGATATATTTTTTCTCGGAAGTAAAATATACAGGAAATCACAAACCAAGTCAGCCGTTACTGAATTAGATTGTAGGAACCTGATAAATGAGGGACCTGTCGTTATGTTCTCTCATTATGCAACGACACTTCCACAAGCTAACTCCTCTCATCTCCTGCCATTATGGACTTTCAACTTCTAAATCTGTTGGTATCTCAAATAAAAGTCGCACATATTATACAATAATAAAAACGAAGAGTAGTTATTTGTGATCCAACAATCCAGATATGTGTAACCAAACATGGATGAAATAATTCACGCTCTATTTCTACCAAAAGAAATGTTATTGTTATTTGCAGCTGTGTGTCAGTAATTGGTACCGCAAGTTGTATCATTTGAGCTTCTTTTATTTTCCACTCTTGTGGTATTTTGTTTGTGTGAACGCCTTCAGCGTTCCCTTGTGTTTCATTCAGCCGCATTAGCACTGATCGTGAGCTATTTTTAGTACTTTAAAACTTCAAGCTTCCCATCATTCATAAAATTATGTTATATCTTTTGGGAGTTAATAAGCATTTTCAACACGTCCTTATTCAAATATCCATCTGCTTAGACAATAACCTAACATGTATAATTCTTAAGTCCTTATCATAATTTGAGGGCAATAATTATTGAGAGCCTAGCGAAGGATATGACGTTGAAATTGTTTCGTGTTAACCTTTGTGCCTACAACATTCATGATATTAATATTTATTGATAATGCTCATCCTATATTTATATTCCACTGGGTAATATATTTTTATTATTAGAACCAGCTGAAAAATTCAAAGCCACAGCCGGGATTTGAACATGGTTCGCCAGCTCTCTGTGCGGCTGCTCTAACCATTGAGCTGCTGAGGCAACATGCCAGTACGATATTCAGTCTCCCAACTGATTCGTGTTCTTAGTTGGTCAACCAACCGGTATGTCTCCCTCCAAAGAACACCTAAATGGCGACTTAGTACTTAGTATCCGGGTAATATTAATATAGTTATCGCCAATATAACCCCTGTACTGAATATTTACGTATGTTAGTTTCCTTTATGGTGTTCTCTAGAGGAAGATATGCCGGTTGGTTGACCGGGTAAAGAACATGAATCAGTTGGAGGGCTGATTGTTGTACCAGCATGTTGCCACAGCAGCTCAATGATTAGATCAGCCACACAGAGAACGGGAGAACTGCGTTCAAATCTCAGCTGTGGCCTTGAATTTGTCAGCTGGTTCTAATGACAAAAAAACATTATATTTGTGGACTTTCAAAATTACTGCAAATGCATGTAATACTAAAATGCATGAGAGGTGGCATTTCAGAAATAAAACTCTTTCATTGAGGCATTATCTCTATGAAAAACATTTCAGCTTACTTTAAAAAACTGAACAGTTACTTTTGTTTTTATGGTCCCATTAAATACAAAATCTGAATGAATTCTGAAAATACAGGTCTGCTGGTATGGGTACCACATTAGCAATTCTAACATACATTACATTTTGAAACCCTTCTATTTCAGTACATAATATGCAGTTATCCGTTGTTGTTAAGTCTACATCTTGGAAGAAGGTTTCTATATCTATGTGTTATGTAAATCACTCACTGTCTCAAAAAAATTGCATTTCTTGTAAGATAAACTATTTGCTCACGACAAGTTAGCTTTTTCTGACCACTCAATACAAATATAAATTGTAGTATCAGGCATAAGCTCGTCGGTTTTATGAAAAGTGCTGCTATTTATGGTGAGTGGAGAGTATCGATTGAATGTAGCGCATAAAAATAAAAAGTTACAGTTTTGGAAAAACAATAAAAATAAACTACGCGAAAAATAAAAAATAAAAATTGAGAGAAATCGATCGATAGGTATATTAAAATTAAAACAAAGAGTATTTAACTGTCATGACTCACGGATAATGTATCGGAGACACATTATTGCAATATCACTGAAATCTGCAGTCTACATTCGAAGTATTCAGGAACATAATATTGCAAGTATCATTATTTCGCTGATGACACCAGTATGCCAGTACCCACTGGAAACCTAAATCAGTGCGTAATTAAATCGAATTAAGTCCTGAAATATATGTTGAGTTGGTTTAAAACACATTTAGACCAAACAAAAGTTGTTAAACTGACAACTCTTTGATCACCTTGCACTCTAGTAGAAATTGGGATCAACGAAACTAGAACGAATTTGCACCACAAAAATATTTGGGATTTTAAGTAGATAGATATATAGATTGGAAAGCTCTCATTAAGTATAAAGTATCGAAAATTAGCTCTGTTAACACAGATAAATGTAAGTTCTATAGATATACCTAAATTAGTATACTGTTCCTATTTAACTCCATCATTGGAAAATAGGGTATTATTCTGGAAAATTCAGTAGAAATGCACGTATATTTCTTAAACAAAGGAAGGTTATAAGAGATATTTTCAATACCTATACTAGATTCCCGTGCAAAGGTGTGTTTAGAAGAGTCAACGTTTTAAACCTAACTTGTATGTTATATACTCCATTGTATATCATCCATTTTAATATTCTATTTATGCAGTCAAGCCATATTCATAACAAACATGGAAATTTATGAGATAAACACCAGACAAAGGGACATGTTCATCGTCATAATGCAAAATGGTCTTCCCTTTACAAAGGTGTGTATTATGAAACCATTAAAACGTTTGATGCTCTTCCTATTGATATTAAGGTAATTTGTGACAGTTCCAATGCTTTCAAAACTGCTGTTGAGCAGTACCTTTGGTCCAAATCTGTTTATTTGGTAGAAATTTACATGACAAATTAGCCTGATGAAATTGCTAATATAGTTATACAAAAAGTATCTTACTACCTTTAATGACAAATACTGACAGGAGTTTACATAAGCTATTAAATGCATATTTGGATGTATTTTTTGTGTTGCATATAATAAAAATTAAAGTGGTAAAGCGTTCTGCGTATTGCAAATCAATTATAAAATAACAATTACATGCACAGGTTATAAACGCCCAGTGATAATATGGCTTAAAGCTGAGTGTTTTATTTATATGTAGCAAACGTGAATTTGTATCTAGTACTTCACAGAAATATTTGCACATTTTTGTTGTTTCTTTAACTATACGTATTGCACATGCTTCCTTTCAGTTTTTGTATTCATTTATTTATTTTAGTATCATGTTGCACATACATGTTTGATGCTTATTTTTATATGTAACCGAATGGTATTTTCCTTAGAGGCTCTATGCTCATGAATTTATATGTCCCTCATTGAAGTCACAGAACGTAACCCAATCTATATATAACAAAGTTTGAAATGAAGTTGAGTTAACTGAAATTGAGTTATTCTGAAATTAATTGATTTAAGGAACCTCATGGACTCAGCTTGAAATAATTCTCATTTTTATTTACGAGTAGGTAGCTTATCGCTATTGTAAGGTGAGGTGTATTTATACTTGGTTATTTTCATCAGCATCCATGATCCCAATCTCTCTCGACTCGAATAACTGTTCAAAATACTCCTCAGTGTTTATTTAATGTTAATGAAATTGATGTAGTATAGTACAGCATTTTATCTGTAACTCCAAAGAAGTAGAAACAACAAACAAACCATATATTTGAAAGAAAACCTAGCATTACTGTACCAAGGTTATCCTGTACTTTAACCATCAGGACGTGTATGTATGGTAAAGAGCCTCAACAATACATCCTCGTTATGTTAATTGTGTATGCTCTCATACTCTTTCTGTAACTCCTCATCCGCGTATCCCCTACTTTTCCCAGAAAATCTCCCAAATTCTTGATGTCCTTTACCCTCAAGTCTGCCAACATTTTAACTGCGACTGCATATTGTGCTAATTTATTCCATATATTATACACACACACACATATATATATATATATATATATATATATATATAAATAGTCTTCTACTAATAGCTTGAATACTTCTCTTATTTAGTTTCAAATTTCCCAGAAACTATCACCAACTTTTATTATACAGGAGTTGGTATTACTTGATTGCGGTGTGGTATTATCTCTTATTTATAATTTGGCTGTAAATGTCACATTGTTGAAGACAGCTGTTCAATATTTTAACAGTGTGAATTATTTGTAAGTAAAATTAGGTAGTGTAAATTACTGGGTTATAGGTATTTCCTGTATTTTGTTTATTCAGTTTTGGTGAGTACATTTCTTTATCCCTAATTCAATAAATGTTCATGTAGAATAACGGAAATTAAGTATTATCTTCTTTCAATTTGAACTATTCACTTTAAAAAATGTAACAGGAATTTCTGGCACGTTTTGTTAATCCTTACGAAAAAAAATCAATTTTTTCTATCTTCTCGGATAATGAGCAAATCAAATGCAATATTTTAATTGGTGTACACGATACAGACACTTACTGTATTTTTGATCATTCAGGTCACCATGTCACCAACAAAACGTGAGCATGCTCGGTCTCAGTTTCAAGCCTTGAATCAGCCTGGAAAATCAGTACGTGAGATTGCCAAGTTGTTGAAAAGTCACAAGCAACAATTGGTCACAGTGACTGGCGCATATTGTACACACATGCTCCTTGCATATTCTAAAGTTCTAAAGATTACACTAAATTTCCAAAGCAACATATTGCGTTCCTCATGCAAGATGGAGCCAGGACTTAACAAAGTATGGACAGACTCATCTGAAAATTCTCTCGGTTTAAATCCGATAGAACACCTATGGAATAGACTACAAGATAGCACGTTCCGAACATGCAGGCAAGAAATCGCAATGAACTGGTTGCCAGAATATTGGAAGAGTGGGAGTTCATTACTCAAGAGGATATTTTCAGATTCACAGATAGTTTTGGTTGCAATGTCTTGAGAAAAACGATATAACTCAACCTACTGAATAACATTAACATATACAGTATTGTTAATAAAAACTGGTGTTATGTTGTGATATTCACCATCAATTATTGCAAAAAAGATGTCAGCGTAACAGAAACTTTTATTACACCCTGTGTAAATAACACAGATTTAAAGAAATGTTCCTAAAACTTTTCCAAATCTTCTGTTTGTATCTTCCACTCTCCGTCTTAACTCTTTCCGAAAGCCTCTGATATTGTTTCCCCGGTCACCAAACATCCTTCATTCTAGTCTGCTCTTTCAATTTTCCTAACCTTTCAAGTCAACACTCTTTTCTTTGATACCTCAGGCATTTTTTATTATATTGCTAACAAATTTCGTAGATTTTTGTTGAGGTTATTTTATGTTTTGTCAATAAAACCGAAAAACGTATTCAGTTATTACGAAATGAGCACTGTTTTGTTATAATTGATGTGAACAAGCGTCTTGCTAAAGTTGTCACGCAGTAAACAGCTATGATATAACAGTTATCTTAACACGTCTTGCCGAACGGAAGAATAAACCTGTTCTTACGCCTCTGCACCAAATATGGGTGATCAAGGCCATAGGTAAACAAGGTAAATATATGCAGAACCATTCTGCAAGAAAATGTTGGGTCAGATTGCAGTCCACACTATGAGTCCGGTGCAAGTTTTGAACCCATTTCACAATTCAGCCACAGTTTTCTCTTCCTTTGCAAGCTACATTATTGTGGCCTTCAACATTTATTTTTTCTTATGTAGTCGGTATCCTCCGTGATCTTTAGCTGTAACAGATGGCATTTAATATTCCTTGTGGTTTTATGTTTTTTCTTGCGGCCTTCGGAGTTCAGGAATGGGAATTCTTGAGTGGATATATGCTATGCTTACGAGTGCCAAACTGAAGTAAGTGACAGCCTGAATTCATATATGCTCTAGAAGGCAATAACGGTTAGTATAAGTATTCATTTTTGTCATAGCTACCAGTGCAAATAGGCCAAATCTGTAGATTAGTTCCTACATAATCTGAAAATGAATTTACGACTAATTCATACTGCTGAAGCAGTTTTAGGTTGTGCGGTCTGTACTATTCCCTCCTTTCAATTACTATTTCCCCTTCTACACAAAAAGTATGTCTTATAATGATTAGGGGAAACGTAGGTAAGTAATATACGAAATCGGCATTTCCTCTCAGCATTGTTTTATATGTGATAAAGGTTAAGATATCTTCGGTTTTAAAAGCTTCAGGCTACTGCTCATTTGAGCAGTTACTATCGATAATATAATGCAGTGCGATTTGCTATCGATAATGCAGTATAAACAGTCTTAAGACGTATAAAATTCTGGCTAGTAATACTCTGAAAACCGAGTGACGACGCGGTAACGGAGGCCCAGATTTGCTGGTCCATGATTCGATTGCGGTAAGACCGGACTCAGACTTGGGTTTTCTCAAGGATTCCCCAAGCTGGTAGGCGACTGGTGTTGTTCCTCGTCTACCACGAACTTACTGTGCATCATTTCCTTTCGTCTGTTTCATTGTTATATGTTTTAGAGTTGTAGGACCAGCCAGCGGCAGCACGGGTGTGTTTGCAGTGTGTAAAGATTTATCCCCGGCGTTTGGCTGGCCAGATGGAGCCCCTTCTTGGGAGTGCTCGTACAATTCTAAGACTCCCAGGTTGAAAATGACTAAAGCCGTACCTGCGTCAGGATGGGTGTCATTCTAGAATCGTTTGAGACCCCGTCCTTGCTAACGCGCACTGTCGTCCAGACCTGTTCTCTCTTCCTCCGAAGGATCCCGTTGGAAGCACAGAGAATCGACTGCGTGCTTTGCTCCATTGGCTAGACATCCTAACGCTAAGTTTTGGTAATGGCCTGGAATTTTGGCGTATTTAACGCGCAGCTATGTTATATAGAACCCCGTTTTTATAAAACACAAATATATTTATTCACGTCTGTGCCATCGAAACTGTAAATTTCACGAAGTAAGCGTAAGCAAAGAAATGCTCTGGTAGTTGAAACATTTTAAATAGATGATGACTGCATATCTTGTTGATACTTGGCTTGTTGTGCAGTTGTAGTTATCTTGACTTCCTCTTATTAAAATAATTTTATTTCGTTATCGTCAGAGTCCATGGAATCCCATATCATGCCTCAATCAACTCCGAACATTTAGAGGCAAGGATTTTCTTTCCGATCCGTAATTCTTCAACCTTATAATAACCATATCACTAATTTTGTAATTAAACACTAATCTAATTATCCTTTTTGTGCCTATATCATTTATAAATCTTTTTAATTATATATAAAATGCATTTTAATCACACATTTTTTGTATCAATATTTATTTTTAGCGAATAAATTGTTCCAGTGAAATGTAGAATACACATTAAAGGTACTATTTAAACTATTTCATTTTATTTTTATAGAGTTTGGAAGATAACGTTTATTACATTAACTATCGTGTAGGTAGACAAATCTGATTGACGGTTTAATAATAGAAGGGTCAGTAGATTATGTTGACCGGTTAACAATTTATACGAGGGATGCTTCTAAAGTACGGTCGTTATGCAATAAAATACAACTATTCTGGATACTTAATTTTTTATTTCATTCTCCATTGCCTAAGATTTCTTTCTACGCAGCTTTCACAACCATTTACATTATAATTGGAGTGCAGAATGTCATTTAGTGGCTAATTTTCATAAAAATATCACTGCCAGTGTATAAAACGTCGTGTACTATTTCTGACATGCATTTTTTTTATTTATTTAGTAATTACAGAAGAAAATGCGTTATTAGTACCATTGATTTCAGGGAGATCCGATCTTCTTCATAATTCAGAAAACAATTTATTTTTAATCTACTAATCGCCTATACAAGGGTCCATTAAGGAGCTTCCGTGCACATGCGCAAATATCCTCAAAGAGATTCTCAAGGCTTATTTTCAACAAAGATGTTCAATTCCGGAAAATGGTGCTCGTTTCCTATATGGATTAGTGGCGGGCGTTCAATACGAGGTTCAATAAAACTTATGCTATGACAAGTGTGCGAAAATCATTGACATTTTATAGAAAAGTAGTGTAAATTTGAAGGATTAGCTAAAAATAACAAATATTCAGCATTTCGTACTTTATTACAAAATGCCCCGCGTAATTGTGTACATGTCACATTCTATTGGACCCATTGAAGTGAAATTGTGTAAATTTTTATGCAATTAGTAACCACAGAATCATTTAATTTTTTACTCTCTATACCGAGTACTATGTACGTACATTGTGGGTAGAGGAGGTATAGTGTTCACACCCAAAAATTCGATATCGAGATTTCATAGGAAATACATATTTTGAGTATCCTTGAGTCAAAAAATCTATAGAAAAAGTTCGTGTGTATGTTTCTGTCTGTCCGTGTGTGTCTGTGTGTGACGATGAACTCAAAAGCGAAAAGTCCGTTAAATACCAAACTTAGAATTTAAGTTTAGTTTCTTCCAAAGAGGTGACATGACAATTTTTAAGAAAATCCCCCATAACAGACTATCCTTTAAATGGATACATTTTCGGACATTTTGTTTTTCTCGAAAATGGCTCTAACGATTTTGATTAAAGTATCTTGAATTAAGGATATTTACATGACACATAAAATGTATATGTTGACTTTTCTGGAAATAACCTCTAAACACCGCATTTTGAATAACTTTTGCGTAACTGGTAAATCGTAAGAGATAGACAAACATTTTCTACATAAAAATGTAGTCCTCCTTAATGCACACAATGTATGTCATACATATTTTGGGGAGCTTACCATGTCCGAGATATTTCTTGTTGTTGGTCTCAGATTTAAAATACTTAAACTTTTCTCAAGCGGGAGTTTGTTACTTCTGTTTCATTTTCTTTATTCCTGGTCATGCAAAGCGAGCCGAATTTCAATCACATAACAACCAGCTTTTAAAAATTTATCGCTTTAACCTAGTGTATTCGCCTATTTCCTTTGTATTTATAAGGAACTAAGTAGTATGATCATTTCTTCTAATCTATTTCTCAATTAGCATGAAGTGGATAAAAGTATACGTTTTTGTAAGAATAGTTTGTTACATAATAGGTAGAGAAATTCGTGTGAATGGAACATATCAGATTTTTGTTTCTTGAAATACAATACTTGATTTCATTTCACATTGCTATTGTTAAAGCCACGCTCGGTCATTTTGAATCTGAATGTTTCCTACATCTACAGTGTTAAAACTTTCATTGTTGCCTTGCACAAAAACAAATAGCGATCCATTGTTTCGAGAGTAAGTACTGTAAGGTTTATGATACTGAGCTTTATTTTTACTTTCTCTACATCCAAAAATTCGATACCGAGATTTCTTCGGAAACATATGTTTTAAGACCCCCTGAATCCAAAAAGAAGCATTTTAGAAGAATGTCCGTATGTGTCTATCTATTAGTGTGTATGTGTGCCTTTGGGCAGCATAGCTCAAAAACGAAAAGTTCATTAAATACTAAACTTGGTATTTACGTTTAGTATCTTCCAAGGATGCGATGTGAAGATTTTCAAGAAAATCTCCCCACCCCAACTACCTTTACTTGGAAACTTTTTCGAAAATTTTGATTTTCTCAAAAATTGCTGTAACGATTTTGATTAAAATAACGCATTATAAAGTTATTTACATGATAAATAAAGTGTATATCTTGAATTTTCTGGGAATAGCCTCTGAAAACATCTTTATTCTGCATTAATTTTGCGGAACTTTGCATAACTAGTAAACCATAAGAGATAGGCAAAACCTTAGTAAACAAAAAATGTAGAACTCATTGAATCACATAATTTTTTTTATATCTTTTTTTTTTTTTTTTTTTTTCGTGGAGTTGAGTATTTTTAAGACATTCCTTGTTATTGGCTTCATTTTTAAAATATTTCTGTCAGCTCCTGGTCATACAAAAAAGGAACTTCAATCACACAGCAACCAGCTTTTAAAATATTAACGGTATTTTAATCAAATTAGTTGGTCATTTTTTAGAAAACCAAAAAATTCAAAAATTGTCCATGTAAATGGTAGTTTAGGGTGCAGAATTTCCTTGGTAACCGTATCGCATCCTTGAAAGATATTAAACTTAAATACTAAGTTTAATATTTAACGATCTTTTAGTTTTTGAGCTATGCGGACCTTTTTCTAAAAATGTTCCTTGGATTCAAGGGACCTCAAAACGTATATTTGTGGCGAAATTTCGACGTGGAATTGTTGATTGGAATATAACACCTCTATACACTATGTACATATTAGGTGTAGAGAAATAAAACATAATTTATTCAATTTATTTCAGAATAAAAAGAAGATTAAACATCGATATAATCCGAGAAAGCGAAAACTACCGTAGTGATAAATATGGTACGCATAGTGATACAAATTCTTGATAACCTTAATTCATAAGTTTGTATTCTGAGGGAGGGGTTAATGGTGTACTATAGCAAGTTAATGCTTTAATGTGTGCAGCCAAAGCAATGGAATCTTTTTGGGGTAATTTGGTATATTTATGCTTGAACTGGTTTGTTAAACTTTAGCTCCTATAATAAACAGCTTACAAACAGACTTAATTCGTTAGGAGAATTTATATAGCGGACCATGTTTATGGAGCTCCCAGATTAAGGGCAACAAATAGTACAAGACTGTAAGCAGAGTCAACCACGCCTGAACTGGTTGTGCAATGATACGACCTTGGCAGTGTTATGTCGCCCTTGTAAGTGTAACACAAGGCAATAATACCCACATTTCCTGGTTGTAGATAACCTAATGGTTCATTTTAATCATGTGCTGAAAATTGCACATCTTTTATTTCATATATTACAAACACACATTTAAGATTCAAATAAGTTACAAACATTAAGGATCTACATAAGTAATCTGCTTTGTTACTAATTTTATTAACATTGTTAGCCATTTGTGTGCTCCTATTAATTAGAATGCTATCTTTAATTGTTTTATCATTGTAGGCACGATACATAAGTCTGAATGTATTTTTAAAATTATAAAGCATCTACCATTTCGTACTGGGAATTTTTTTACCAATTTCTCAGAAAAAAAATCACAATACCTATACACTTTAAAGAAGAGGGATAACCTTTAGAGCAATGTTTAGTGGAAGTTTTGATCCAGAACTTGGTACTGCTCAGGCATGACAATTTCTGAGTTCTTAAATCATTTGGTTTACTTCGTGAATTTTGCAATTAAGGCGCATTCTGGTGCCCATGGTCCAGATGTACATTAGATTATATGAATACGTAAAAAATCTATCCATGTCGTGATATTGACTAAGCCCCAGCTTTTCTCTTTCACTTATTTCTTTATTTTTATTTTCCACATAACTGCATGGTCCTATTGGCGGCATTTTTCTGTGGAACTTAGTGCCATGGTGTCAACACGTGTACTAAGTCGTTGGTTACTATTCATATTTACTTTTTTTCATTAATCAGGCAAACATTCATACTATCAGAATCTGGTGAGGATAGATTTATTATCTGGGTTAGAGACAAATTCTCATTCCCAGCCAGAACCGAACCCAGGACTGAGCTACGGGGCCAGCTATATTTATGTTATGACAGATTTTTCTGTAAATGCATTTTCTGGTATAAATGATTTTTAAAGGTGTTTAACGCCCGCTTTTATTACTTTGACACCGCAGGCGAGATGTGTTTTCTGAGAACCTGTTGATGCTTTAAGATAAATGTTGTTTTGGCTCTCCTTTGGCATTGATAACATGACTGTTCAAAATAATAAAAGAAAGGGAATTTCTGATATATTTAATTAAAGGTTGATATTGTTAACAATATAATAGTATCTTAATTATAGAACAAACTTACTGTATGAAACAAGACTAGTGTACAAAAAAGACTTTCATCTACATTCTGTAAATATTTCAGTTCTATATTTCAAATATTTTCTGAGATAATGGGCAATGAATATATCAGACTACTTTTACCTACTTGCACCAAAGACAAAACTGCATAACTATAATTACTTTGAAGCGAAATTATAATATATATATACGTATACATGTATCCTCAGTGTTGCCAAAAAACCAGTAACAAATTCCCTTACATTTCCCTGAACTAGAGACTTTTAAAATCAAACTAATCAAATCACAAATCTCACCACATAAAACTATATACATATCAATGAAAACACAAAAGCTGCTGGAATTCCTCTGCAAGCTTTTCAAAAGAATATGTTTTCCTTTTAGCAAAACGACCTGACAGTGGTATGTCAGATCTTAGGGTTAGGGTTAAGAAGCAGAAGAGAATTTCAGAATTGCGTCAAAGACTAGGCCTATTGTACCCAGTAATCACCAGGGGGCACGGATGAGACGAGATAGTACGAAGTGCGGCCAAGTCTGAGGGCTGCAGGTACAGCGTAGCGGTCTGCCAATCGTTTCCAGATCGCCCTTTCGAAGAAAGTTTCTATCATACGGATCCAAACCCTCCTCTCTGACTATCTCAACGTGGTTCAGAGCCCACGGTAAAATCTATAGGTGCTCATTGCCACCCTCATCATCATCCTACCATCGGAAGCAATCCACTCTGCTCATTACGATCCTCTATTTCAGACGTGGATCCGACATCGCTTGGTGAAATGAGGTAAACCCAAAGCTCAATTGTAACGTGAGGAACGTTGAAAACCAACCATCTTCACTGAACGACTTGTTAAATACCTGTCTTCAAATACACCTATATGAATGCTTTTATTTTTTATGCAATATTTTAAACCGGTATCAACATGGTTATTAATATATGCCGATCCCGGTGGCCGCACTCGCTAAAGTGTCTCACTTTGGCGCTTCGTGGTGCACAGGATCGTGGGTTCGAGTCCCGCTTTGGGCATGGGTGTTTCTGTGTTTGTAAAGGTGTCTATGTTTGTGTATGTATATGTAAAAGGAAAACGTTAAGAATAATAAGGTCTACTAAGGAAATATAGGAAACTGGAAAAAATGGAGAGAAAAAAGGAATATAGCGCCGGATTCCTGACAAGCCTCCGGAACTGTATTCTGTTGTAAAAAAAATATATATATATATATATATATATATATATATATAATTGGTTCGATGGACCATCACACAAATTCTATCAATTTACTGGTCCAAGCTCAAAATAGGTTAGCCATTCATTAATCCAATCCATTGTGACATCCGTTCGCCTAACGACCAGGATAAGACTCGGGAGCACCCATAGTAAGGCTGGCCGGTCCCAGGGGAATCGGACCCGGGGCCTCTGGAATGCGAGCTTCAAAACTCGGCACTATCAAAGCTTTCTTCTGCTATTATTTTTCTGGATTTTTTGACAGTGTTTAATGCCCGCTTTTACCACAAATGGCACCGCAGGCGATGATACTGAAGATACATAGAATGAAGATGGAGCACCGATGGAATGTGATGGCAAGGGAAACTGGTGAACCAGGAGAAAACTCGCCCCAGCGCCTCTTTGTCCAACATAAATCCCACATGCGGCCGCCTTGGTAAGAGGCGAATGGTCTAACCACTCGGCCACAGTGCGGCCTTTTTTCTGGAATGTCTTCCTTAGCCAGTAAAGGAAAAAAGTTTAATACAAATTCTTAGTACAGTAATTTCATTGATTCTGAATAATTTGTTTTAATTGTTCTATGTAATATCAGAGCAATAATTGCGATTTTCACATTGAATAAAACATAAAATATATATGCATATATTTATAAAATAACATATTTTCCTAAATAATATATTTTGCAGAATTGGCTCAAAGTAACCCTTTAGGGCCAAATTAGCTCCACTTTATGATAAAAGGTTCAATACTGTATTAGGCAACACTTCAAGGCTATAATTTATCGCATAAGAATGATTCTAAATGGGAGTTGAATGTAATATTCAAATTTGAAAGTTAATTAAAAAAAGCCGAGAATTAATGTAAAACCTAAAAATAGTTTTTGCTATAGTGAAAGTAATAATGCAGAATATGAAATTTCATATCTTGCGTGTCTCTAGTTATTATAAGAACATGCTGTACAAGGCATTGTTAAGGCCAGGGAGGTGTAATTCTAGATCGTTCTCAGTTTCGGAATAGGGCAAAACTTTGGAAACGGAAAGTTGCAATAGGAAAACCTGTACACATTTATTTATTCTTGGGAGAGTAGAGTAAAACCTGAACAATACATGCGGTCATACCCGCAGTGCGCTGCTTTCAATAGATGACCTTCAAGCTCTTAATCCATGGCCTTAACATGGATGTGGTGAAAGGAGTGTAATCGACGATGTGTGTGCGTGGCTGGTCAGTAATGCCGCGGGATATTGCCATGCATCAAACTGCTAGCCTATACCTGGATATCAAGTTACAACTATGACGAATGACTACTTTTGAACATTCTAAATCTCCCGAAAATAGTCCATAAACCCCATAATGGTTTTACTTAGCGCAACCACCGACTGTATAGTGCTAACACGATTGTAACGCCTTGGGTGGTGAAATTTATTTACTCGAACCTGCCTTCATAGAATGTTGATATGACTCAGATCAATATTAAGTACACATTGGTATTTTAAACACACCTAGTATACAGCCTATATTAAGGGGATCAACCTGTGAACATTGACCAAGATTATACAAAATGTTTATTTTTGGAACTTAGCACATTAATATACCGTGATTCTTATAGATTAACATGCAGAAGTTATTTTGAGTCACTTGTAATTGCAACACTTGTGCGACATTTTAAATGGAAGTTTTAATGGTGACATTTCAAATATTAAAAGACGTGTTTCTCTAAATACATTTTAAAACGCATGTAAATGTTCAAAATACTCCTTGCGGTGCACATTTCAACCAATCAGTTTGATTTTGCTACTAGATAACCTTATTGTCATAATAAATAAAATGTATTGAATTAATTCTCTAGCATATTAAATTAATTATGAATTTGTAACCTAAAAATAATGAAAACAGGTATGAACAAATAATTTATTATACCTTTTTCTGCAATAGTATTTATTTAATTTGAAACTCATCAGATAATTTTAAGGTGGTATTCCTGAAATGTAAATATGAAGTTTTCTTACAAAATTTTGAAAACTGAAGCGCAAGGAGCTTTATGGTAGAGTAGTTAGAAATACTTTTTTTCTCAAAAACTATCTAATGCATTTGTCTGAAAAGTTCAGAATTATTTACACATAACAATTGGTGTGTAGCGAAACATGAACCTAATTGGTTAAGAAACATTGAATTTGAAATTTCCACAGATTGGTCCCCTTAGGAGTTATATCAACATAAAGTAGACATTGAAGTTTTTTTGGAAATTTAAACCACACAAGTAAGCCCAGTATACAGCTATCTTAACATAGGTACTTTAATTTGAAAATAGCGAAATCCAAAACGAATCCGCAAAAAACAAAACAATCGACTTCTAATCGTAGGTCTTCCAGAAGATAAACAGTACATCCCATAGCAAGGGAAGAAGAAACCAAGTCAAGTTGCAGATGACAATCATGATCGGATCTTTAGCAGTGAAAAGGTTAACGTACATTATACTATAAACAACTTGCAGGAAGTAAAGATTAATAAAAGTTCTGTATCATCACTCATGAAAACACTTATTAAGTTGAAATGTCCCTAAAGAATGCAATCCTACACCATACACAATTGTACCAAGAAATGAAGGGTTGTAAAGGTTGATAAAGTTGTCCTGTAAGAAATAGGTAAACGTAACTCCATGGCACGACAGTCCACAAGGGACCTTAGCCTGCCGCCCGGCCGCTGCATTCCCCATCTCGGCCCTAAGGCGTCATGAATGGGGTGCAGTGTTGGAGGGTGAGACGTGATCAGCGTCTCGAGTCCCTCCCGACCGGATGATGCCGCTGCTTCTCAATCAGGTCAATTGCCCCCCCCCCCCGCAGGGACCTTACCCTGGGCCAGGTTTACCAGCGGGGCAAAATACCTATGCCGGTACCGGGAATCGAACCCAGGTCTCTCGATTGGCAAGCAACCGCGCTACCTAAGGAGACGACCGAAGCAATAGGTGCTCATGATTATATATTTTTGGTGTTTACAAAATATTAACCAGCTAGGCCTGAAAATCTGAAATGGCATATGCTGCATCATAGAGTTTTTTCGTAGCCGGCTTACCTTACCCGTATATAGAACTGACACCCCATTAGGACTTACAAGCGGATGCCTAGAGTTCAAAAGCCTGTCGGGGAGCCAACGGACGAAACCACAGAATGAAGAACCTAGAACGAGTGGTCGGTACGTAGCTAGACATAAGCGTGAGGAAGTGACTGATATGAAAATGCAAGCGAAATCTGAGGGTGGAGCATTTGGTGGAATGGTTGGCGGGGGAAACCGGAGGACCCAGAAAAAAACGGCCCAGACGCTGCTTCATCCACCACAAATCCCACATACGAGCGCTTGGCATGGAACCCGGTCCGCTTAGAAGGGAAGCGAGCCGTCTCCACTCGGCCACACATATAGATATGATTATAAACAAACTACTACTACTTCAACCGCTCTTAACAGCAACAACAACTACAACAACAGTAATAATAATAGTAATAATAATAATAATAATAATAATAATAATAGAAGGAAAGAAGGAAAGAAATAAAGGTTTTTGTGGATTTGTCATTGTTCCATTTATACAGGGTGTTTCAAAAATACGGGGCATAATTTCAGGTATGTATTTCCCACATGTAGATAATCAAATTAGTTCATCATAATATCTGTCCGGAAATGCTTCATTTCCGAGTTATGGCCTTCACAACATTGAAATTCACTGGAACGTTTTTCTTTCCGCAGGTTGTTGTCATTACAAATGTTCAAAATGTCCACCTCCTGCTTGAACACAGACCTCACATCGATGTCTCATTGACCTGCGAACACGATCCCAAACTCCAGGAGTATTGCGTATGTCCTCACAACTTGCCACAATTCGATTCCGAAGGGATTCCAAATCCGGCACCGCAGACGAATAAACCAATGATTTTAAATGGCCCCACAAGTAGAAATCGAGAGGGTTCAGATCAGGTCAGCGTGGAGGCCAAGCAATTGGGCCACTTCTACCTATCCATCGATCAGGAAACCTTCGATCCAAGTACCGGCGAGCCGTAAGACTGAAGTGTGCAGGAGCGCCACCATGCAAGAAGTGAATGTGTTGATGATTGATCAGTGGAGTGTCTTCGAAAACGTCAGGTATGGTGTTTTCCAGGAAGTTTGTGTACGCCTGCCCCGTAAGTCTGTTTACAAGTACATGGGGTCCAACTAATCGATCACCAATGATACCGGCCCACATGTTGAGGGAGAACCGCACCTGGTGATGAGATACAACAGTTGCACGTGGGTTTTCATGCGACCATACATGCTGATTGTGGAAATTTGTTATGCCATCTCTTGTGAACTGTGCTTCATCTGTAAATAATACGACGGCAGAAAAGTTCGGATTTACACCACACTGCTGCAAGAACCACTGACAGAACCTAACTCGTGCAGGGTAATCTGCTGGTGACAGGGCCTGTACACGTTGCAAATGATAAGGATACAATTGATACTCGTTCAACAGTCTCCAGACAGTCGTATGAGGAACATTGACTTGCAACGCTAACCGTCGTGTGCTGATAGAAGGAGTCCTGTCCACAGCCTCCAGAATCTCCTCAAGCACTTCTGGAGTTGTAGATCTTGGTTGTCCCCTTCCCAAACCAGGAGAGGTGAATGTTTCATACTCGCACAGACGGGAATGGAGACGTGCAAATGTCTTCCGATCTGGACATTGTCGCTGTGGGTACCTCTCCTGGTACAAACGACGAGCCAGTGCAGCATTACCGTCCGCCTTACCGTACATGAAGTGTATCTCAGCCAGCTCTTGATTTGTATACATGTCGCACAGTCTTAACGCCTAAAGAACACTGAATGTAACCTTCCTCAGAATGAACTATCAGAGCGCCCTCCTAATGTCTCCTTTGACGGCAAAGACCTGCGGAAAGAAACACGTTCCAGTGAATTCCAATGTTGTGAAGGCCATAACTCGGAAATGAAGCATTTCCGGACATGAACTATTTTGATTGTCTGCAGGTGGGACTTTCAATGTTGTAAAGGCATAACTCGGAAATGAAGCATTTCCGGACACATGTTATAATGAACTATTTTGATTGTCTTCATGTGGGAAATACATACCTAAAATTATGCCCCGTATTTTTTAAACATCCTGAATATCGACTTTAACTGCATATCCTACATGCGGCATTTTCCTTTTGAACATATTGCTTATTGGAATTAATGTTAACTCATATGGTAATGGGAGGTTACTATTATCTTTAATATTTTAATCATTAGATCACACACACACACACACACACACACACACATATACATTTTCACACTCGCATTTCTACTTCCAGACTCTGGGGAGGAGAGGAAGCCTCCCTACCCCCTGCCGGGAATCGAACCTGGAACACCTCGCACAGCAGGCAGGTGCTCTAACGACTCAGCTGCGGTCTAGCCAATGCATTTTGTTTATATAATTAAGTACACCGTGTTAGAACAAAAAGAAGTAATGTGTAAATTCAATAGTATGCAGTTGAGATATTAGTCATATTACGCGCTTGTGCACTTTATCTACTTCTCAATACATAAACTTGTGTTGTTTACTTGCAGCAACCCTGCTGTGTATAGCGAGTGTAGGCTTTTGAATTAAATATAAACGTGATAATATCGTCACCAAACCAGGGCTACAATGAGTCTAATTTCTGTCATAGTGTACTTCAATCTAGTGACATCGTCTTAAGGGTGTGCATCGGTTAAATTTGGAAAATCCAACACGTATATTAATACCAGTTATGGCACACAATAATAGTGCTATTTCTGCCATTTATCAAACTTTCAGGTTGCATGGTCATTTAAATAATACTTTTTACTGTCTAACTTCATTGTTCTGATAAAATGAGCCGAGTGATGTACTTTTTGGTTAGATATTCACATAAAAAGGTCCAGTTTTATGGAAAACAAATTTGCAAATATATGTATCATATAATTTTTTTATACTAGCCCTAATTACTGAAGAAAATTATTACTTTTCTTACTCTCCAAAACTCTTGATTTTTCAAGATTTAATAATTTATTTTTTCTTAAAGCTGAGAATTCATATCATCTTACTATGAAACACTTCTTTCTTTTATTTTACACGATTGTTGGTCAAATTTCACAGCTGCATCACCTAAAATGGCAGTAATACATAGACTGGAAACGGTATGAGAAAAGCTTCACCCGCTCGTGCGCTTCTTAATGCGTGCACGGCTCATACGTATTCGGCTGGTTAAGTTAATTACGTCATACCCGTTGCGCATGCACAGAACCTTCTTAATACGTGCACAAGTCAAGGTGTACTAGTGGCGCTATTGTCGATCTCATCGGGTTTATAGCAGTAACGCGGCTTAAACTAGCGCACATATGTTACGTTTAACAGTATTCAAAGAAAACAAACAAACAAATCCGCAACGTGTCAAAAGTTAGCGTCTTCACGTGCTCTTCTAGAACAGCCACCACCGCCGGAAAGGCAAACTAACGATTGCTTTTACTGTATAATGCTGCGGCTTTCAGATGTTGGAGAAACCATGAATGTTCTGATTTGGAAGATGTACATTTTATTCAATCGTAATCATTTTGTTAGTTTTAGCGTAAAATAAATCTTTATTTTATATATACAGATTTCATTGGTCACGTATATATCCTTAAAAATGCCTCAGTGAAGCACTAGTTGAGGCTGAAGCAGGGAAATAATTTCCACACTAAGCTCCAAATGTTACAGATATAACGAGAAAGTCTGTCCCCAAAGTTTTGGTAAGTGAATGGAAAAATATTTAAAGGAATAGGCATGCAGTCAATATAGTAAAGAGGTGAGATAAATGACAAAAACATATGGAAACGTGACAAAAATGCTTAATAGATACTAGAGGGCATAAAATTGAATAGGATTGTAGCAAATCAAATCTGTACGTCTGACAAGTGAAATAAATCGAATTGGGGTTAAAAGGCTTTAGGAAAAAAGACGGTCAAGAATGCCATGCTTTAGACTGGGGCCACAGTAAATGCCTAATGATTTTGCCCGGAGAATCTATCCATTTCAAGCTGGGGTTGAATTGGGCACAGTGGAAAAATCATAGAAAAATTAAATTGCAGAAACATTATCAAGTACAGTTAAGAGGAGCCTAACATATTGGAATATCCTGGCCGACCAGCGGAATTGGCAAAACATGGACAATGTCCTAGCTAAGAATGCCAAGCTACATACGAATTTCTTTAGATTTATATGCCGCCTATAACATCTAGAACATACTGGTGGTTTTTACAATTTCTCAAGCCAATGGTGTTCTTTCGTTTACTGTTTGAATCCTTGAAATATTATATTTAAATTTACAGGCACTCAATACTTCGAGACTCTGGGGAGGATTGGTAATAATCTCGGTTAGAGAAACATTTCCATCCCAAGCCGAGAATCAAACCCGAGACCTCATGCAGGTGCTGTACCGCCTAAGCTCGGGGCCAGCCAATTTAGAGTTCTTCAGCTAATCATTTGCAATTTGTCTTTATTATTTCTTGATTCTTTCCTTTCTTCACATTTAATTTGTATCCTAAATAGCGTTGTAGACCAATTACCAATGAGCTAAGTGTTTCTATAACAACTTAAATAATATAAAAAATAGAGGTCTTATCTATTTAGTAATTGTTTGAAATTGTAACATTGTGCTGCTGCTACTGCTGCAACATATAGCCAGTTACTGTAATTTGCCTATGAATTGCTGCTATAATACTTTCCGGAAGGTCGTGTTTCTGAAATCTTTATTTTTCCCCATTCTAAAGAAAATGAAGCATTCCATGTTAATGAACTACAGCGAAATAAGCTCAGAATTGTAGACAAGCAGTTTAATATAGGCAATGTGTGGTCTACGGAAAAATATAACGGAGGTATGTGGTGTTAAACATATTGGTATCAGATGTAGATGAGTCGATGTTAAAGCAAACCAGATGAAAACTTGGCTTAGAATGTATTTATTCTAGAATGAGTCTACAAATATCGATTTTCACCAACTCGTTGTTGACGTTCTCAAGATTTATTGTCATAAAAATCTCTAAAATCTCGAGAAAATCTATTGACAGTGCGACCCTGAACATAACTGCTTTCTTGCGTTATGCGCCTGCTCTAGAGGCATTTCTTTAACTGCTCGTGTGGCTTAATGCGTAACACAGAACTGTGATGTCCCGAAGGGCATGCGTTCATTATCTATTATGCAGTTAATTACCTTCTCTAGCACATATGTACAATGTACGTAGTAGGTAGAAAAGGTATTGTATTCCACCCAAAAATTCGAAACCGAGATTTTACACGAAATATATGTTTTGACATTCCTAGGATTCAAGAAAAGCATTTGTATAAAATGTCATAACTCAAAAATTAAGAGTCCGCTTAATACCAAACTTGGCATTTAAGTTTAATATTTCCCAGAAATGTTACACGAAGATTTTCAAGAAAATCTCCGCACCCCAAACTTCTGTTTACTTGGAAACATTTTCGAAATTGTGGATTTTCTAAAAAATGAATCTAGCGATTTTGATTAAAATACCGTATATTAAATATATTTATATGAAAAATAAAATATATATCTCGAATTTCCGGAAATAATCTCTGAATTCCTCTTTATTCTGAATGACTTTTGGCATTACTGGTAAACCATAAGATGTAGACAAATCTTACTACACAAAAATGTAGATCTCGTAAAAACGTACAATTTATGTCCTTTACATTCTTGTTGTGCTGCCAACCGTTTCTGAGATATTTCTTGTTATTCGTTTCAAATTTGAACAACTTATGCCTTTCTCAGAAGGGAAGTCCTTCGTGTTTCTTTTGTCTTACTGCTGGTCGTGCAAAGAAGCGAATTTCAATGTGAATCGCATAGCAATAGCTTTTAAACATTTGACTATTGCTTTAGCATAGTGTATTTCCTTAGTACCCTTCTGCTTATAAGGAACTAAGTAATAAGAATATTTTGTTAATGCTTACCTTGATTAGTATGCAGTAGAAAGAAGAATATTTTGTAAGAAGTGTGTTTGCAGAACAGCTGGAAAAAGTCATGTGAATAGAACGCATTTTTTTTCTCTAATTCTACACGAAGTGGTGCGATGTGTGTACTGTGGGCGCAATTTTCTGATTGACCAGTGCAATAACACTACTATGCGAGTACCGTTTCTTGGGTGCCAGTTTTACGGAAGCGAGGGCTGGGAGAAGAAGAGCGTGCTCGTCCGCCTGTCTTTCCGAGCGTCGTCAACTAAAGAAGGTTTCTTTCTTTGAGAACTCAGCCATTATGGTGAATAGGTTACATAATTTACGGTGAAGTGACACGTGTATGTGCGTGGGCTCTGGCATCTATGCGCAGAGTTATATCTTAGCAATGAATCCACTAGATGTCGGGGTTTAAAGTGTACTTCATATCTCAATGTTGTCGCTCTACTCTGCTTCCGAAATTGTGTGACACCTACCGAATGCAGACTAGGGAGCCGAGCGCCAAAGAATAAGTACAAGCATTAGTAGTATCATTTTTTTACTCTCCTCGCTAAAGTTGGTTCATATGCTGAGGAATGTGTATGAGAGAATATGGAGACCGTGTTGGTACACCTTCCCTGAACTTGCAGATATTTACCTCACTTACGGTGAATCAAGCAATATTGGTTGTTCAACATACACCACAATTTTGGATAGAGAGCTTCGCAGCTGTCATTTTATCTTTTTTAATTTTTAAAACACTTCACATTTTGAAGTACAACACAGCAAAGGCTGGCCTCCTAACCCAGTCCGTAGTCCTGCCTGCTATCTGAGGGGTCCCGGGTTTGATTCGCGGCTGCGGGGTGGGAATTCTTCTTTAGCCCAGAGTATTCCCTGTCCTCTACAGAGTCTGAGAATGTGAATGTGCGTGTGTAAATAAAATAGTAATCCACCGACAAGAAACAGCACACGAGTTAACACCATTGCCGATAGGCAAATGTTCCGAAATGATGCCGAAGTATTAAGCATGAGTCAAACTTTAGTTAGCAAAGAGTGTAATTAATTATACTAATAGGTAAGTTGAAATTAACTCGTAGACCCGCACTGCATTGGGGTCTCCTCAAGAAGACAGACAAACAAACAAAAGTTGTGGACCTGATCCGAACACAAAGTCTGGCTATTACCAACTACTGCTGGAAAGCTAATGTTATAACCATTTCACCAGAGATATGCGTTCTGAAATCACCCTTCGTTTTTGTGTAATGTGCTCTCGAATGGTATCATCATTAGCCAGTGGCGTATTGACGCTTTTAGAAATGTAACTTCGCTTATAAATGCCAGGTTTAAAATTCCACACCTTTCATGAATTAGGGAGAAACGAGTGATTACCGATAGGATTTTAAAGAAAGATGGATATGTTTATTGACGAATTCCAACCAACGGATATCTTGAAAATGACTGATGCCACAGAAAGTTTTTTGACATAAATTGTGTTTTAAAACCGTGCATATTTTTGCATGGGTAATGAATCTTTGTAAGGTTTACTTTTATGCAAGGTTATACAAATTTATTTCCAAATAAAGTGGATTTCAAAGACTAAAATCTAAAAACTTAATTTAGTGCAATTTCAAATAAAGCAGTTTATCCTAGAGTTAAAAAGGATTAAAAGTAGAAAAAACAATAATTCTATTAATACTACAGTGTATGTTTGTGGCTTTTGTTTAGTGTCACATTGGAGGCGCCCACACCCAGGGTTGTTTTGCACACATACACTAACATGCATAATTAGCGTTTTCCCTCCAGAAGATTTGCACCCTCAAATAATCAACCAAACGTACCCAAACAATCCAGAGACACAAGAACGAACCAATGAACGCTGATATAATCGATGTGAAATGAAGGGATGGTTCAGATACCGCCTCTATGAAAGAGTTTCGCTACGATGCAAGACCAATACGACATAATTTGTTCTTCTAGAGGAACAAATGAAGAATTATTTGCTCGTGTCGTTAAAGTGAACGACACCTACGGCATTTGTGGGAGAGTTGTAATCAGCGATATGGAAACGAAGAGAGCAGCTTTTTCGTTAATGAACTGGTGCACCGTATGATGTAAATGACTCTAGATTTACTGATACTGTGAAGTGCAATACGATAATTATAGTTTACGCTCGCTGTGGCAGATGTACTTTATTGAACATTCTAATGTTTTAAATTTGCCATTGCACAAGCTTAAAAATACATTTAGCCAACAGAACAAACGAGAAATAATTTGACGATGATTACCTAGGAAGCATATTTTCCTTAAGCACCTCAGCCTAAAAATACTTTTTGTGTGCCTCCTGCTTTCGAAGTTAGAGATAATATCTACATTTTTGGTTATTTGTAGTTATTTATTACACTATTGTAAGACTTAGATTTTTAATTTCGCGACAATTTCAAGGGGTTCGGATTCTAGTAAAAGGTGCTTCCTGTTTCATTAGCTTGAAAACACAAACACACATGGGTTCCATTTTCTATAAGCTCATTGCCTTGAGGTGTTTTTCTTTAATTTTCTGTGTAAAGCAATAAAACTCACAACTCTTTTAAACGATGGCTTATTTTGTATGATAAGTGAGTTACAGGTTTTCACCAGGCTGATCAGTTACTTTAGAGCAGCTGGTCAGGGTACACTCAGCCTTGTGAGGTTCCTAGGGTGCCAATTGAGCTACTTGAGAGAAAGTGGCGCTCCAGTTTGCGTGAACCGCATTAACGGAGATGGGGGGATCCAACTTCGGACTGTTACACCACGGAGTTTTATCACTTATTTGCCTGTAGATTTTATTTATGGGTACCTTTCTATTTCATTTAGGTTTCTTTTGGAACCAAATTTCTATTGTGTTCTTGGCTTCTGAGGTGCTTACTCCTCCGACAACTTCTGATTCTATAAAGGGGTGAGATGCTCCTTTCTTTGCCAGGACATCTACTATTGTCTGTCCGGCCTTAGTTCACCGGTAATGTAAACAAAAGTAACAGGTTGCAACGGTTCTGATTGGTTGCTATATGTTTTACCGCTCTTATCTATAAAAAATATTTCTTCTTAATTTGCTAAAAGAAGTACACAAATATAATATTAAAGTATGCAATGTTATCGAAATAACATAATAAAATTATTAATAAATGGAAATTGGTTGAATTATAATCATTATTCCCTTACGCAACAATGCAAATGTGTTGTATACCGTTCATAAATTGCAACCACTGATTTTCAGTTACCACGTAGAGAGCATGGTGTAAATATGTAACAATGGCGGAGTCTTGTGATAGGTGTAATGAAATATAAACGAGGAAAGCCTCCAAAAAGTGGCGAGAAAAGAATTATTTCTATGGTTATATCATACGTTTTGTGAAAAGTATCTTAATGCTGCACTAAGTAATATTCTCGCTTAACGGTAGAATTTACTGGTGTTTCCCAAAACAGCATAGAGCGTGCAAAATGTTATATTACCCGAGTTGCGACATCTAGCGCAAGCAGCTTCTAAAACAAGTGACAGCCAAAAATGCAGTGAATGTGTACTACACACTGTTCGGGAAAAGGACACAAAGTGAGGTTTGAAGGGAATAATGGATTTTGTTGTGATGATTCAAGACAGTTCGAATGCAACTGCAACAGATGACTTGTATCTTGAAGGATTGGAACCACTTCCATCTTCAGATTAGCTCTTCTGGGTAAGCCACTGCATTATCGCAGTGTATTAAAGAAATGCGCAATTTATGGTTGTCCATTTGTGAGTGCTAAAATTCGCAAATAATTTCTGAAGTGATATACGTATGCAATACATCAGCAAACCGTCAGAACAACATGTCTGCATTTTTTAATTTTACGGGGGAATTTTATATTTCATACTGATTTACGACTCACCTACCTATTTTATTGTTTTATTTAGGTATTACACATTTCATAGATATAATCATTATCTGAGAACAATGAAAGCAGATTCTATTCCTACCAATCGTAGGTACGTGGTTTTACAATTGTACTGCCGACGAACACAGCTTAGCACCACGTGGCGTGTGCACGTCCGTTCGGGGAAGAATACATTATGTTGTTAAATCACCGGTGAAGTGAGGATGGACAGATATAGTTCTTCTTGTTTACATATATTTTCTAGTATACTGTAGAATTATATGTCATGTAATGCGTGCTTAATAGGATAACAAGAGCTGCCGCCCTCTCAACCTTGCAAGTCACGAGCCGCCACTGGTTTATAGACAGATGTAAACAAGTTAATTATGATGGAGAACGATTAAGAAGTGTGTTGGAATAATTATGTTACTCGACCTCCTCCTGTGCTATTATTAGCATTCTCAAAACCTAGTGAAGTTTTTTCCACTTCAGAGGGAATGGCCAAGTTTTACGGACAACTTCTCTTAAGGAGAGATTAAATCTGCTATATTCACGATTCGTTACATCGGAATGTGTGATCGAAAAAATTATTGCCGGTGTTAATAATGCGCTAAAGTAGATCAGCAACAGCTCTTAAAGTTTGGTTTTACACCCTAAAATGTAGTTCATTTCTTCAATAGTGTATGGAAAAAACGGCTATTTTTACAGAAAACGTCATTCCCAGAAACGACTGGTCATGGAAAACCTGGGGAAAGCAAACTCCCACATATTAATAAAAAGGAAACTGCATGGTTTGAATAACTTTCTAAAAAAACGGGCTTAAGTTTACCTTTATTATTCTAAAATGATAGGAGTTGTGGTAGTTGTGAACTGGTGCAAATCTCGCAGTAAAGTGACAGGTTCGGTAGGTTTTAAAATGAATATTAATGATGAAATATATACAAAGTTAAAAACAGGAATTTTCAATGAATACGACTACTCAGAAATAAAAAGAATAAAGCACTTTCTGGGCAATTTTTAAAATGTTGTCTTCCCTTAAGGGGGACTGCAAAGTTTAAAAAAATAAAACTTAGCATTTTCTACTTTTAATTAAACACAAACCTCTGATTTTTCCTTATTCAGGATATATCTGATTTAATTGTCATTTAAAACACCTAAGCCTTTAAAAGCATTTATTAAGCGGACGGTGCATCGATTTAAATTTTGGAGTTCAACTCCCCTTCTGCAAAAATGTTTACTATTTAAAAATGGAAATCGAGATTTATTTATGGACGCTCTTTAACTACTGTGGTTCTCAGCGTCCCATTCTATTTGGGCGTGAATAACCGTTTAACGTTGCTCAGAGGCCTCTTTATCAGGCTTGAGGTTCTTTTACGTTCTATAAATCTACGAATCTATGAATTAGATCCTTATAATATTCGATTACTTGAAGTTGATAATCGAACAAGATTACCAATAAAGGTATTAAAACGGATTCTAATCACATCTAAAGATGTGATTAGAACTTGTGTATCTGAAGCTAACACGGTAACCACTACACCACGGAGTGCAACAACTGTTCAAATGTGTGGCTTCCGAACATGTTTCACTTAAGCGGTTCCTGTCCATAGGGCATAGGATTAGAATCAAGAGGCACAACAGAATGCAGCTAATGATTAAAGCGTTCCTGGAATGCACTACAGTTTCAACTACGATTATCTAAAATCTATATTTTCTAAAGATATATTATTTTGTTATTAAAACTGTAAGTATCTAAGGCAGAAATTTTGCGTAAATTTTTAGATAACTTATAGAATTTACTGGACTAGAACTATATTTTTGTATAAGACATTTTAAAATGAGGCAATTTTGCTTAATAAATGTAAATGTTGGTAGTTTAGTTCAATGGTTTGAAGCAGAATACCTTCATAAGTAGTAACATTTTCAGCTTAATATTTCAATTGATTGCTGAGGAAAATGAATCTTGGTATTATATTTTTTCAGTCAACTATAAATCATATAATTGTGAAAATTTAAGAGAGATACATAAATGTATATTGACAATAAAGTTGTTTATTTTATATTTATCTGTCAATTACAGCTCTCACATCCGTGTTTCTTGAGTTGGCTGCATATCCATGTGCTGCTCAATCTTTTCACTTTTTACTTCAATGTTATTTTAGCACCTTGTGATATGGGAGTTATGGTCGCAGCGTTATCACGACTGATTATGCGCAAAGCAAAACTAAGAATCTAATATCTGCTAATCATATGGCTTCCTCTATCAGATATAATTTATTTAACAGTTAAAATTCTTCTAATAACTATGTAAAACTTATTTCTTCCTATGCATTTCATTATATGACAGGCTCATTCACCATAGTCTCTGCCTGGGCTAATGAGAAACAAATGAATGGACGCAATATTTTAAGCTTAAAACATGAAAATTCGAACGAACAAATGGAGACATCTTGAAACGTGTAATAATAAAGCTTTGAAAAGCGGTCTGATTCAATGAGTTGTATACGAGAGGTTTTCTGTTCTGAGCTATTATCCATCTCTTATGCTTTCTCACTTGTGGAACATTCAATGGTGACAGGAAGGTTTTCTCATGTTATATGCAAGTGATGCATCATTTACCTATTAGTTCATTTTCTTTCGTTGTTTGCCCTCCTCGTATGGAGGACTTACACTCCCAGAGCAGGTTTCAGATGCCTGCTGAGATGGACTCTGGATCAGAGAGTATAACAGGATGGCTGATCCGCCCAATGCCGAGTATTGTTGGAAGCAGATGATATGACTTGAAGGTGAAATACATGAAAGATGAGAAGGTGCTGGAATGAATAACGGGGAAACAGGAGATCCCGGAGAAAACCCGCCCAGACACCGCGTTGTTCACCGCAATTTCAACATGCGGTCCCCTGGGAACATCCCGGCAGTCTTGGTGAGAGGCCAGCGTCTAACCACTCGACCTTGCCTTTTAGTTGAGTCGCCTCTGAGGTCTCGAGAAGGATTCTATGCACGTGCCACTGAAGATGAATATATCAACTGCATTAGAAAAGCCTGGAAGTGTTTGTCCTGATGGTCCAAGGTCTACAAACTCGGAAATAATACTGAATTACAGTATCTACACTAATGTTATAACGTGAGAAAAGTGTGTTTGATATCTCAGCTTCCTAACACGGATTTGATAATAACTTTTGAAATTGAAAACCCCTGTTTTTCTGAAACATATAGAATTAACAAGAAAACTAGTCCCAACTCATAAATAACGAAAGACAAAAATATTTACAGGACCTTTTATGATTTCAACATGCGAACATGTTGATATCATAAAAGAAGATAGGTGCTTGGATGGTTTTGACCAGACTGAGGCAGCTTGGGTGCGCGCCAATAGAGCACTGAGTAACTCACAGCTCACAGGGGTCTACCCGCAACATGCGATACAGCGCAGCATTGACAGCAAGCTATAGTCACGGCTGAATCTAGTGTTGGAAAGAAAATGACAGGACGCAAGCACTGTGGTATGACCTTTGCCCAGTGACGTATTTGCTACCACACTACCGCTCTACCTCTACCCCGTGCTTCGTTTTCTTATAGTGCTTAACGCCCGTTTTTACTACATGTGGCACCGCGGGCGATGACACTAGCTAAACATGGAATGAAGATGAAGCACCTATGGCATGTGATGGTGGGCGAAACCTAGAAAACGTGCCCCTGCGCCGCTTGTCCACCACAAGTCTCACATGCGCTCGCCTGGGGTCGAACCGGAGACGTCTTGTAACCACTCGGCCACGGCGCGGCCACTCCGAATTTTGTGGTTGAGTACGCACGTGTTCTTTTGCTCACAAGAGTCGAGTTGAAACAGTCTGGCTTTAACCTTTCAAAGTCACAAGGAAGGAGTGTAAAAACAAAATTCCATTATATTGTATTCCAAGCAATACATACAGATGGGCGCCATGTAAAAGCTAAGATTTCGAGAAATCCTACCTATGTAATTTAATTCTCCATGTGCTGAGAAAACACAAGACACAACAAAATACAATCGGATCTCTTAATATGGTGCGCTGTGCGATACTTATTTCTTTATTTGGTGCATATCAAGTGCTGCAGCTGTATGTAACGTAGCGGTATCGAAATCCCTAATTCTATAACTGTATCTATGTGTATGCATAGAAGTTTTTAGATGCCAAAAGCTTTTAATAACCCTTATGTAAGCAAGTTTTTCTGTATTACTTCTTTATGTTATAATCAACATGTATTAAAAAGTGCAGCATATATGAATGAAGAACAGAGTGCCAACATAACACCTGAAATTATCCAACCAATATGTTTTAGAATTAATAGCTGTGATGATTATATTCTTCGAGATTGTATTTGTAGATTGTATACCAAGTACAAATTCTTTCGTTAATGGCTTGGGGAAGGGGAGAGTGTGGATTCCTTACTCACTTCCGCTTCATTCCTGTTACGTTTAATGTTGATATCAAGGGATTATATATTCCCAATCTAAAATTGTGGTGTCTTTCTGATGTTAAGGGACAAGGTGAGGTACTTCAAATTCCTATACTTTTGTATAGATTTTTTCTGAAATATTTATTGTGATTCCAGTACTTTTATATTATCATGAATAACAACATTTAATTCAAACTGGATAAATAATTGGCAAGCTGTACATCATTTTATAAATGTTATTATGCCAATTTATACATAATCAAAATGTTCCACGCCAGTAAACATTTGAGAAAATTGATTGGAATATTTGAAATAGAGCTTTGAAACACATTGAACTTTGAAGGGTTATGGGTAGAGAGACAACGGAGTGGGACTGAAACTTAAACTTTAAATTATTATCGAAAGAGATCCAACATGGCTATAGAACCAAATGAAGCACTCAAAACTTAATCTTTACCTTAAGGCAAATATCAGAGAAAGCTATAAAATATTTGAAATAAGTTTATTTTTGGTATATTAACTCAGGAAGGGCTTTCGGCAGAGTACCTTGAGCAAATTGCGGGATCTCTAAGTAAATGAAACATTTAAAAGCAAATTAATAATATCTGGCATACAAATCTTTCATTACGACTGCACAAATTATGTCTGCACAAGTAACTTATCCTCTAACGAATTGCACACACTAAGAGAGTGAGACAAAGCTGTTTTTGAGCCTCATGCTATTTATTATTTTACTGAACGATATACATAAAAAGGGCGCTCAAAGAACCAAAAGATGATATAGTAGTAATTGGCTCATGAAGCCTATAAAGGTATCTCATTAGCTTTCGCATGTGTTTTAGTTTAATGGCTAATAGTGAAAAAAGCCATAGTACAATTTAAGTCTACCGAGTAAATAATTAAGGTAAATGAATACGGTAATTAGTACCAGAAAAACCAAATCCAGTGCAACAAGCAGAGATCCTGAGAGAGAGAGAGAGAGAGAGAGAGAGAGAGAGAGAGAGAAAAAAAAGATAGAAGAGGAAGAAGTAGAACACATAGAAGTTGCAAATCTTTGGCCTCTGTTACTATTAATGATAGAGGACTAGATAAGGAACTCAATAATAGAATATTAGCAACAGGAAGACTGTATCAAGCATTAAATACAAACTTTATTAACACGAAAGAAATTAAAAGAAATCTAAAATGGTATTGTAAAAACATATATACACGCACACTCCAAGATTAATATAGGATGTGAAACGTGGTCTGCGGTATCTAATCATAACAGCAAACAAAAAACAATAAGACATTTAAAGAGGATGGAAGATAAAACAAAAAGGAAAAGGATTATAAATCAGACCATTAGCATGAGCCTAAAGCTTCAACCACGACTCCGCTGATAAGCAAGAGGGATAAAACGAAGCTCGCTCAAGCCAGTTCCTCGCTAACGGAATTTTAACATGAAACAGCCCCGTTGAGTTCTGCAACTTTTTTAACGCTCTCGGGAGGGAGTGTGCATATAGGATGTGAAACGTGGTCTGCGGTATCTAATCATAACAGCAAACAAAAAACAATAAGACATTTAAGGAGGATAGAAGATAAAACAAAAAGGAAAAAGATTATAAATCAGACCATTAGCATGAGCCTAAAACTTCAACCACGACTCCGCTGATAAGCAAGAGGGATAAAACTAAGCTCGCTCAAGCCAGTTCCTCGCTAACGGAATTTTAACATGAAACAGCCCCGTTGAGTTCTGCAACTTTTTTAACGCATGATGGGATATCTGTGCACGACAACTGGGTCACTTGGTGTAAACCTCAGGTTTACCGCTCATTGATCTCTAGTGCTCAGACAAGATACTCGTTTGTTCTGAGGTGTACGTGAAACAACAGATAACTACACGAATATGAGAAAGGCGGAAAGGCGGAAGAGAGGCGTTGTGTAACCCTCTCATGTGAGTTACATCATAATCTCTACAACACTCATTGTTTCAATGGAGATAATGAAAAAAATTGTTTTACATTCTGAAAATGTAATCATTAAACTGAGCATTGTGCTTTCGCTCTTAGCAAATAAAAATTCAAACGAAACGTCTATAAAGTTTTTAAATAGTTGTCAGTATGAAAATATTTTCTGCATCATCGTTAAACAGGTGCAGAAAAGGAAAATATTTGAATAAGATTGTTATTTGCAGTACCAATAAGAATCTAAAAATATTAATGACAAATGCCATAGCTAATATTAAGCTACACAAAAATTCTGCTTCTAATAATTTTTTTCACTTTTATTATTTATTTGCAAAATATGTGCTATTCTTGCTTTCAGAATAAAGTGAGCTAATTTTTGTTTTAAATTCAGAAAAAGGTATTACAAAACTATGACAGGAAACCACAAGTGACCATACTTTGTGTTTTAGTAACAAACCAATTTTGCTTTATATGTTTATTGTAAGAATCTTTCTTCCCGGACGAAACTACAGTAAACCTGAATGCTATTGTTAAAGAATTTTGATATAATTTCTTAAATAATAATAATAATAATAATAATAATAATAATAATAATATATAAAAGAATGCTAATAATAGTAATAATAAATTATTATCTAATAATAGTAAAGCCTTTGGTTCCGTGTCATATATTTTCGGCACGTAAAAGAGCCTCAAGTTTAATAAAGAGGCCCCTGAGCAAAATTAAGTGGTCCTTCACGCCCAGTGTAAAACGGGACGCTGAAAACCACATTACTTAAAGAGCGTCCATAAATAAAACTCTATTTCGAGCTCCATCTAATGGCCATGTATCGATTTCATTTAACACATTTAACTTGCTGTCACAAGAAAATATTAAAACATTTTTTCTTCATCATTAATTAAGACTAAATGTTTGCTATTATTTGTTTTGCATCTTCGAGATATGGCTTTCCGAAACCAAAAGACAGAATTTCTACTGCGTAAATTGATATCCGTAGTTTTAAATTTCCTGGTGTATTAACTTTCTTGATTGTTCAGAAATGTGTTCTGCTGCTTTCCTATCAACAGAATTGCGAATAATTTGCCGATTTATAACAGAATATTTATCTTTTGAATGTTCTTGTTCCACATTTGCTTCTAAAAACAACAGACTCATTCGATTCAGTCTTCAAACATTTTACTGCACTTCAGTGCTTTAAACGTTCATACTTCGATGAAAACAAACTTTGTAGCCATGTAATATTAGTATCTTCTTACCTTTCTCGCTCAACATTTCTTGTAAAGCAGGAAGAGATGTGTTTTAGGCGGCCTGAGTCAGAAAACAAATAGGTAAATTATAACCTCCATATGCCAACTGTGTAAAGCGGAACATTCTTTAAGGTAATTTATATTACATGTATCGGCAGTTTAGGCTGCGAAATGGAAATAATAGCCTTGTATACAATCGGACTATACCTCATCGGGTAAAATTTTTGCCGTGTGCCCACCTGAGATATACCACACGAGGGCAAAATTGTTTCCCATGAGGGGAAATTTTTTACTTCGTAAGCAACTGGGCGTTATCCTACGGGGGCAAAATTGTTGCCGTCTACGCAACTGAGTATTGAAAAAGACAGGGAGTGAGTGATCGTTGTGCGCAACTGAGCGACTCCGCTGTCAGTCAATCTGCCACAGAGGGAATGCTGTCCGTCTTCCAGCTCAACATCGCCTCATGCACCGCTCAAAACTGAACTACCGGCCAGTCGATGATGGCTGCCATATACCCATCTGAAACAACATAAGGATTAGAAACGGAGGGCTCCAGCACTATGATAGTATTTCAGCAGATACTGTTACCAAGGTTAGGCCCATTGGCACCAATAAACATCTGGAAGGAAGGGACTGGGTGAGAGCATAGAAAGGACGGCCAGATCTGTGGGTGGTAGGCTCAACGCAGGAAGTTCCCTAACGTATACATATTAAGCAATAAACCCCTTCTATGGCTCCCTCCCAGCGACCATCTGGACAGCTTAGGGAAGCAACCCTTATTTCCTCAAAATATATCCATCACACATGCCACTACTATCTGAGCCATGTCCTTCGGTCCTAAATAAGTGGTCACCATTGTATTAATTCACCGGAAGAATGAATGAGGTTCATAGTTGAAATGCAGCTAAGAGCATTACCAGCATATACTTAAAATATTCACCCGCAAAATGTCTGAAGATTGTGTACGCGAATATGCAGTGACCTAATCGCAGTTATTTGTTGCGCGTGACGTCCAAGACGTTGCAACAGAATGGAAGCAGTGCAACCAGTCCTGGTTGTGACATTACTGCTTATTCCAACAAACAGGTAATAGGGACAACGTTGAAACTTTGCACTACTTATTTGAAAACCGATCGACTTTTAATATATCATGTGTGGCTTCTTAAAAACATCAATCGCTATAACGTGAACTTTAACACTGAACGTTGCAAAGTCATCCTCCATGACGTAGTGATTACGATGGTTCTTCTTGTACCCAAGATCGCGAGTTCAAACCCAGTGGAGGGCATGGCTTCCTTCGGAAGGGAAATTACGCCTTTGGTCTCACGTCGTAGATTTACGTTACGTAAAAGAACCTCAAGCCTGATAAAAGGCCTCTGAGGAAAATTTAGCGGTCTTTCACGTCCAATATAGAATGGGACGCTGAGAACCACAGAAGTTAAAGAGCGTCTGTAAATAAAACTCCATTAACAAATATTGCGAAATAATGTTAATCAAAGCATTCAAACGGAGTGCAAATTTGTATCAAATTTGTATCAAACTTGGATAAAAGCATGCATCTAATACACAAAAATATTCTATTAATTTGTGGGGCTTTCGTTTGAGGATCGAGATTTCCGTTATTTTCTTTTGACGTAAAGACGGGATTTCGATGAACTTTACTTAGCCTGGGGGGACTTAGTATGAAGTTCGGAAGTACTGCTAAACTCAATATCTCTTAGGATGCACTTAAACTTAACGTTACAGGAGTTATTCCTGATTTGTGGTTTTTATTAACTCATGCTATTGCTTCACCCCGATTGGTTCTAATTACCATTTAACATCAACCGAACCAGGTGGCTCAGGCATTTTGTCTGAGACTGGGACTCGGGAGGTCGTGGGTTCAATTCCCTGATGCTAGGGAGGTTTCTTCATTTCCCCGAGCTTCCCGTCCCTTCAGTTCATCTCCATGTCATCCAAGCGGTCTCTTTCAGGGTTGTATGTGTCGGCGAGGGCTGCGGCAGTGGCATTCTCGCGTGGTGGTAACTCCGCTCAGGAAATACCGTTCTGTGCGGCGGGATGGCATTGCAAGTCGTCTGTAGACTCAGGGGTCAGACCTGGCTGGGGGCTTCTAGCGCTCCCCGTGTCGAGATGAAGAATTCATTGGAAAATGATAGAGACCCTCCACGTGGCTTTCTCCGCTGTCCGGTTTCGTCCGCCCTATGAAATTACTCTCATCTCATCCTAGACTCCTGGGGTCTGAAGTACAAGTGGAATCCCCTCCGACATCACATACACACACTCACACCATGTGACGTCACTTAACGTAATGAAAGGACAAGTTTACACTGAGAAATTCTTAAATAACTCAATTTAATACAATCACGTACATCGCTTTAGTCACGTCAAGTTACGTTAAGTACATTGCAATCCGGGTATGGGGTGGTGAAATGGTAATTAACTCACGATATTTTTTCTCGATAAACACTTCGCGTATTATGATGTATTTAAACTTTATGAAAAGCGAATTTCAATTAAGGTGATGCAACTGTGAAATTTGGAAAATACATAACATTTGAGGTATCCTATTGAAAGTTATACCATTATTTATATACAATATTAGTGATATTACTTCCGTGTATTAAAATGCTAACATGCAAGGTGGTTTAAATAATAATTTTCCTGTGTATACTCATTGTTCTAATAAAAATGAGCCATGTGAAGCATTTTTGAAAGTATTCGCATAACCAAATTTAGTTTTACACAAAACGACTTTAAAAATACATCTATGATATATTTTTTGTATTAGCCTTAATAAGTATAGAAAATTATTACTTTACATACTCCCCGAAACTCTTGATTTTTGAAAAATTAATAATTCATTTATCAAAATTGAGGTATTACTCCTAAAAAGTAATATGACGATTTTATTTTATGTTTTTTTGAGATGTAGCGTAAAAGTATTGAAACAAATTAATGAATAATTGTATAATGTGGAGTATTTTGAGTATGGAAAAAAGTTTGTGAGAAATTAAGCTTTAAAGTTGGGAGTGCCTATTAATAAGCAGGTGCCTAACCATCTATACCTCAAGTGCGCCAAGTGGGAAAAACAATATATGTTCTTAAAGTTTATAATTCAATTTATTTTATTATGAAAACAATTAAGTTTTTAATTTTTTACAATTTTTCTGAAATTTCTCGTTGCATCGTCTTAATGAAAACCGTACCTAATATGATCAGAAACGTAACAGTTGAAAAATTTCAGAGTGGAAGAGATTTGGCGCAGCGCATTTTAAGTAACAACGATGAATATCAACAAGCATGTGATTCAAGGTCGTCATATGCATGTAACTGGCTTTTGTCTTATTGTGTATAAAACTGTTGGGTGTGAACTAATGACGTTAATCCTTCCATTCACAGACTTTCTCTACCCATCATCTTTCATTTTATGTAGCTTCTGCCCATATAGTTGTCTTATGCGGCTTATTTTTCTATCTGATCTGCATCTACCTGATATTAATCGACACGGGCCTTAGCAGAAATATTTTAATTCACATTTCGTTAATGGTATAAAGGGGATATATCCCGAGAAAAAGATGAATACCGACAGGTTAAAAATTACGTTTTGAAAATCAAATCAATAATAACGGGTATCTCAGTAATTACTGATGCCACAAAACACCTTATCTGAAATAAATTGAGTGTTCTGGATATCTACATTTTTGTGTAATACGTTTTTGTATATGTTATATAGTTTACCATTACACAAAATTAAACACCATTCCTTCCAAAAGAGAAGGGCCTCTGAGGTTATTCCAAGAACATTCAAGATATTAAATGTATTTGTTATTTAAACATATTAAGCGTATGGTATTTTAATCAATATCGTAGGAGCCATCTCTGAGAAAACCGAAAACATCGAAAACTTTAAGGAAGGGCAGTATGGGTGGTGGAATATTCTTGAAAATCTTTTTGTCACATTCTTGCTCGATAAAAACATTAACGTATCTATCGAAAATTGCGTTTTTTTTGGCCAAGGTGTTCACAAAAACGCGCGCGGACCATTTTCTAAAATGCTTTATTGTATTCAATGGCCACTAAACACATACACTCGCGTGAACAAAGGTGCCCCATTACGGAACGTTGCTGTTAATGTTGGCAATGGTAATTTAGCTCAGCCCTTTGCCAAAAGTGGCCTTCTCTAGTCCTCAAAGATACATTCTAGCCGTTGGATTGGCACAGTAAATAAAATATGGCTGCCAAAGTGTAACATAAAAATTTAAACCTTGTATTTTCATGCCACGAGTACCGGTTGTTAATATCGGTTGGTTATTCCTGATTGATGAATATCTCGGAAACGGATAACTCTGAAGAAAAAATGTATATATGACATAAACTATTTGCTTTAATGTGATCCTCATAATTTTAACCTTCGTCAACATGTCGCAGATGAAAATTCTCTGTATATGTAAGTGACATAGCTGTTGTCAACTTTGACGAGAAATTTCAAATAATCCTTCACCCCTTTCTCTAGAATGCGGAAGAGCGTTGTGATTATTTAACAATTTTTTTTTATTGTTCCAGTTGTACACCCCGCCTTTAATAGCAATGATAATACATAATGATATGTGATAATATCGGCGGTTTTTACCTTTGGAACATTATTATTATTATTATTATTATTATTATTATTATTATTGCCTCTCAGGTATGGTGAGAATGCATTTCAATTTCTCATTCGATTTCGTTTCTTTAGATTTTTGTTCGTTAAGTCTTACGTAAAAACACATACACACACATACATACACACACATTCGTACTCTCATCCATGCTTCCAAACTTTAGGGAGGATAGGAAATAACCTTGGTTAGAGAAAAATGACCAACCAGAGTCGGGAATAGAAACGCCGGAACTTTCGCTCTGCAGGTAGGTATTTTACCGACTGCACTACACCGCAAATAAGACCTTTGTCTACCAATCGTAGCGATACTCTTTCATAGAGACAGCGTGAAACTCCCGCCTACATTGGTTCTTATGTCTCTTTGTTTTTCAGGGAGACAGAGAACTGATTCCGGCTAGGAGGAATAGGATAAGAATTAGTCATGGAATGGGGTCCCTAGGACTCTGGGGAACAACACCGGACCAAGGCCCTCTTTTGGCCCGTTGCCGCTTATTTGACTCCAAGGAGGGTGGGATGAGGGAACAGACCAGAAGAGCGCCCAGATCCGGATGTCGACGGGTGCAAGCATGGATGAGGTCCCATCAGTCACAGTCGGAACGCTTCCGGCGCCGCCCAAGGCCCTGCTCAAGTGCCCAAATTTCCAGACGCGCTCGCAGAGAGCCCTGCAGTCGGAAGACAGGTCCCGTCCGAGTGTTCCCGACACCAGGAGAACCTTTCACAATGCGCAATTCACCATCCAGATGCAACCCGCCGAACACAGTTGCTTGGTTCTTCAACTCTGAAATATATTATTAGATAATGATGGGAACAGGAAATGGTAGACCGAAAAATTCGGGGGATATAATGAACCCATACAGTATTCGTCTGGCGTTCTGGGTCAAGTAGGCTACGGGAATTGAAAATGTGACCTCCTGAGTGTGGGCCATCCTGAGCCATCCCGCTCGGTAAAGCTGGGAGCAGTCTTAAGTTTGGCTTCCTGGTAGTGGAAACCTTACGGAGAGAGAAACACTAACACAATCTACAGGAGTCTGCCACATTTTGTAAACACAAGTGTGCATTTAACTTGCTGTGTTTTTTTCTCTCGTTTGTATAACCAACCACCTTTAACTGCTATGGTCATATTGGGAGTTTTAACTTGTGAAAAAATTCTATTTTATATCACTAAACGCACGCACATTCACTCTCACATTCATACTTCTAGACTCTGTGGCGGATGGATAATTTTCAGTTAAATAAAAATTCCCGCCACACCCGAGAATCGTTCCCGAGACCTCTCCGGATAAGAAGTCACGTCGCTGACCACTCGAGTATAATGCTCTGGATCTTGTCTGTGTTTGTATTTTTTTTGTAGTATTTAACGCCAGCTTTTACTACCTGTGGCATCGCAGGCTAACTGTGTTGTATATGCTCATGTAGGAGCTGCTTATAAAAGTGAACATGTGCACTTTCTATTTTCCTGGAAAAAAGATGTAGAAAATTAACAATTTAGAATTATGGAAATGTGAAGCTCTGAGTCAATGACACTCCCGTCAGCTTTGCAATCTAGGAATGAAATGACAAATCGGTCATCAAGGGTCCAGCACCCTTAATCCTTGCGTTACCATGACTGGCAATGTATTATATTAATTCCTTCTAATCCTACCACAAGGCATGTATACGAGCTTCATATAACGGACCTAGGTTGAATTCCTCAATATCAAGAGCAGAAGAGAAGGGAGTGTGGCTTATAAAACAATAACAATTCAGATTAATGGAATAAAGATTAAGAAGCTATGTAAACTGTTAAAGTACAAGACATTTAATCTGGATATTCGCTCCTAGTTTACCCGTTCTGTTTATTTGTCATTCTGGAATAAATAGTGCAGCAGCCATGATCGCCCATGATGGCTTGTTCCCTCAAAACGAAGCATTTAGGATAACCTTAGGCAGTATTGCAGAACATTCTAAATCTACTTACCCTTTCAAGTTGTGTTATCTAGTTTGGTATTAGGAAATACAATCACAACGGGAGGGAAAGAAATACTTTTGGGCACAAAGTAGGTATTGTTTGTATTAATGAATAACATGCATAACATTTAGAAGCATTTAAGGGGTGACCATCTAAGTTTTGAAAGTACTTTGGTGTTTAGCCCCTTTAGACTATATTTTCAGGGTTTATTTCAGCAGTCATAGCTACATGTGCACCGATCTTATTTCGGTGTACTTTTTTAATTATTTGGAGAATAAAATAAAATAGTTTGATTAATTTAGAGAAATTCCCTGGCTCCACACTGTTTATGTAATTTCTCTGAATTTTAATTCACACTTATGGAATATATGTGCACACAAAAGGCATTGTGGGCATAATTCTGTGTATAGATTAAAATGTAATAAAGAATGTATCTGACCAGTTTTGAAAATGCATATTTGTTTAACTTTAAAGATAGTTTACATATTTTATTTGATTAAGTGATGCATATACTTTATATGTCCATGATAAACTATTTGCGCAACATAGATGCTAATATAATATATGTAAGGTTACAAAGAGATCTAAATCAAAGTTTGACGCGAAGAACACCGTGGATGATAAAATATGTTGCTAAGTGAAATTTGCACTTTTATGCGGGAATAGAGCATTAAGAGGCTGCGCAAGGGTAATTTAAATGATGCAGTGGGTCCCTCAAAAATACGGGAGGGACCGGGATATTATTTTAAGGAAAACAATATATTTTAAACTTCCATTCTTTTTTTGGGTAGGATTATGTTTTAACTACCCCCAGAAAACTTACGAATTACCGAAATTTGGGTCTATACACCAAACTTTTGAATATTTGATAGAATTAGCAACTTTTGGTGAAGCGTAGCCCAATACATCAACTTGAATCTCTTACTTCAGAGCTTTTAAACACGAGAACGGGTACAAATAAAAATCTGATGTATACCATTCACATGACTTTCTCCATATCCCTGCAACAAATAATTCTTAAAAAGCTTATACTTCTATTTACTTTATGCTAATCAGAAAAAATTAGCAGAAATAGTCTTATTACTCGCTTCCTTGTAAGTAGAAGCGAAATAAGGGACAACTGGAGGTTAAAGTAATAGTCAAAAGCTGGTTGTTATGTCAATGAAGTTTCTTTGTTTGTATGGATAGGAGTTGACAAGTTCCTATATGAGAAATGTATATGTTTTTCATAGCAGAAACCAAAAATAAGGAATGTCACAAAAACGACGAACTCCACGAAAAAAAATATATATATATATATATAACATAAATTGTGTGTTTTAAAGTTCTCTACATTTTTTGTGTAGTAAGTTTTAGTCCATCTCTTACGGTTTAGCAGTCATTCAAAATTTAGTAAAATTCATCCAGAATAAACTACTCTTCAGAGGCTATTCCCAGAAAATTCAAGATATGCATTTCATTTGTCAGGTAAATATGTTTAATATCCGAAATTTTAATCAAAATCGTTAGAGCCATTTTTGAGAAAATCAAAATTTTCGAAAAAAGTTCCATGTAAAGGGTAGTTGGGGGTGGGGGGATTTTTCTCAAAATCTTCGTGTCGCATCCCTGGAAGATACTAAACTCAAATACCAGGTTTGGTATTTTGCCGACTTTTCGTTTTTGAGTTATCGTGTTCACAGACACACGGACACACGGACACACACACACACACACACACACACACACACACACACACGGACCTTTTTGTGAAAATGCTTTTTTTTTTTTTGATATTGGGGACCCTAAAACATATATTTCCGGTGAAATCTCGGTATCGAATTTTTAGTGGAGTGCAATACTTTCTCTATATACTATGTACATAGTGCGTATGGAGAAAGTAAAAAGTCGGACACATTGCGCCATGCTAAAGTGAAGTTAACGATATTCCTGAGTCTGAATTCCAGGTGTGGTATCTGGAAGTGTAATGCCTTGTATTACACGGTGAAATGCCAGATGTGGTCTAGGACAGTTAAGGAAGCTTTAAATGCCATTTCCTCTTGTTCCGATTTGCACCTTCTTATAAAAATACAATCCTTGACATGACTATGGAAATTAGACCAAATTTTAGCTTATATTTTCATTGTATTGCTGATTTTATCAGGTTTTTCAATCACAAGGGAGATTTCCTTCTCGTGTTTATTAAGAATATAGGGAACATAAGCCCAGGGGAAGAAGGAGGTTCGGAAGACCGAGAAAGCGTTGGAAATATCAGTTTTAACTTTGTGAAGTCGGAACGGTCCAAAAGGCCAAAGCCGTGCAGTATTTGATGATATTTATTATTTTTTGCTAACGATGTTGTGAAATGTCAGGATCATATCAGCACCGCCGGTGTGCTGGAGTTTTGTCCCGCAGGATGTTTTTACATTCCAGAAAATCTACTATCATGGAGCTGTTGCTTTTGAACACACTTAAAAATCATAGGTTTTGAAATCACCGGTTTTGAACCTGCGACCTTGGGGTACATTCCGTATTTAACATTTTTGAATGCCTTAAACGGAGAAGATGTAGCAGAAAACTACTGACTGCAAATCAGGATATCTATAAAATTGCTTACATAATATGCGTTCAGGGTATGAAGTTAAAATGAGAAGATTGTTAAAGGTCCCCTTGCACTTTTTTTACTTGAAGGTGCAAGCACATTTTGTAAAGACAAGGCTGTATAAATTATAAATAACTGTTCTATCCCAAAACGCTTTGCCACTTTCAGGAACGTGTTACCAGATGACAATGAGAGGTGATTGCTGGCCAATACTGCAGTACTGAACTGCTGTTTTGTAAGGCTTTCTGCAGTAGTTTGAATGCTAATTATTATGCATTACCTATGCTTAAATTATACAAGTAGAACTGGGCTCTTGTTGCAATAGTTCTAAGTTCAGGTCTGTACAATACAGCTACTTTGTGAAAAAACGTGTGTTTGAACGAAAACTCGTTTGGAGGAAAGAGTGGGGGAACAGCTGTTCAACCACATTTTCTCAAGGGCGCAATCACCAAGGATAGGCTTGAGGATGTTTGCATCCCTCCATGCCTTACTTATTGTATTCCGCGTTAACGAAATTATTGTATTTTCTCCGTTTTTATATTGAGAACTACTGTTATTCTTTCATAGTTTAGAGCTTGATTTCATTAAGACCAGGTTTAATTCTCTGGAATCTTGAGTATACTGTTCGAAGTCGCTTCTTAATCGTGAGAGATCAGCTGGAAGTCAAAATATCGCATACCTAATAATCCAACGTTATCCTCATTTCACTTAAGTAATAAAGGGAGGATTCTGACAGATGGAAGTTCTTCTTCCTAATTTTGCTTTCGCTATATTAGAGCAATACGTTATTCAATATTTTGTTTAAAAGAATAAGAATTATATGTTAGTTTAATAAACTTATTATTGGTGCTTAATTTTTTTCCTTGTAGTGTCAAAGCTCTTTAGGGGAATTTCGTTAAGCACCTTTATGCGAGAACTGATGTAGATGCATAGTGTGCCAGGTCCTATTCAAGTCAGCGAGCAAGATGGCTCCACGGTAAAACCCGAGGTTCGCAATCGGAATGTCTCCAGTTCGGTTCCTCTAGCAGGCTACTCTGACCAGTCCAGTGTGATTGGCAGGCTGAGGGCAGCCCGAGGTGTGTTAGACGTGTCCCTGTTCTCAGAGAGAACTTAACCACGTTCTGACGGGATTGTGGGTTTTGTAGGATGGCGGGTGTGTATTGGGGTTGTGGAGTGACAGGAGGAGGCGAATATTGCTCCTCGACGGTTGCCTTGATGGTGCAACGGCCCTTGTGCACCGCTGGTGTGTTTTTATCAAAATGTTTCTTGAGGTTAAATTTTGAATCCAAGCAACTCTTGAAGGATAATAAGGAGCTTAGCCGTAGCAGCTGTTGGTGGTGCTCCTTCGTTACCGGGGATGCCCGCAAGCCATGCGGGGAAGCCGGTATCGCCTGAAGCGGCGGTTTGTGGGATCGTAATCCCCAAGAGACCTAACGAGGGCGCTCCGATGGAATGGTAACCCTTCGTTGAATTTTGTTGCCCGACGCCTAATCTCGTCCTCCAGGTATGGTAGACCAGAGGCTTCGTGCAGGAGTCTCGTTGGAAAGCCTCGAGGCACAGAATAGATAGCCCGGAGACACCTATTCTGTACCCGCTGAAGCAACAGCAGACTGGAGTCTGCCGCCATGCCCCAGATCTCACAGGCGTAGATTAATAAGGGGATAATAAGAGCCCTCAAAAGGCGCAACTTAAGGGGAACCGTCATCGAGGACCTCAGCATCGGGTACAGTGAGGCCGCAGCCCCATTGCCCCGGCACCACAGCCCCCGGACATGCTCCCTAAAAGTGACGCCATGGATTTTTTCGTGAATTACCCGGACCCGTAGACAAACGCTAGGGAGGCTGCCCTTCTGCCATGAACTTCCTGTCCACCATTTATTGTTTCAATAACTTCCTTTCATTTTTCTTATCTAATCTCTTTCAAGGATATATGACCAGCCGAAGCTACTTGGTGTGTTGTGGCAGGGCAATAGAATTTGAGCTTTAGAATGGGATTGTTTGTGCCCGCTCCTTCCTGGGAGAGTTTCATACATTCTTGCGACCTCCAGGTTGTGGATGGCTAAGGTAGCGGTACCAACGTCAGGACTGGGGTCGTGCTGTGATCCTGCCATTGCTAGTGCACATCATTGTTTGGATCTGGCCGCTCTTCGGAACTCTCCTTCACACCTTTCTCCCAGGGTTCACGAAAGCTCAAAGACTACTATGACCTACAGGCCATGCGGTATTCCAGTTACTGGAGAACCTTCCGTCTGGCTGCTCCCATTTACCCCTATCTTTAGGTCGTTTCACAGAAATGCTAAGCAAATGTTTCGCTATCGCAGAACGTGGCTTCCTTTGAATTAGAAAACATTTACGATGCTGAAAATTGCTACACTCCATATTTTACGAGGGCGGTTGAATAATTAACCTATAGGAATTAAGACGGCATATTTTTCATACACAAATTATTTATTTATCAACGTTCCCCTTCTCACAACATTCCTGACATTTTAGCCCTTCCAAAAGCAATAACTGTCAGGCTCTGCAAAGTACGCCTGTGACTCGTAAATGACCTTATTTCATCGAAATTTTGTTTTCGCGAGCCAATTCTACACGTCTGGGAACAAAAATCAATTGCAGGGAGCCAGTTTGGGCAAATATGCAGGGTACGAGAGCAATTCTTAGCGCAATCCATGCACTTTGGTGGCCAAAAATCCAGATGAATGATCTGTGTGATGTGATGAAACAGCACATTCTTCTTCGCCAAATGATGCCGTGTCGCCAACTTCTTATGTGCCTTTATTTTCACTTGATGCTCGAGCACAAATTTAACATTAAAACTACGCCTCAAGAGTTAACATTCGTAACTGAAGCCTGGGATTTCCTAGCCTCTGTCTTAATCCTGATGACTCTAAGGTGTACAAAAATAGTGATATAATTCACTAACTATTATCAGTCAACAAAATCAACTTGATACACGAAACTACGTTCAACACCCGCATACACATTAGAACCTGGATTATCCGTTATGGTGGAAGGGTTGGGATTGACAATCAACCAACATGTCAGATAATGCATGTTACTTAACATTATAGGTTACAGTCATATGTTCCGTAATACCATCTCGCATCCGTCTTGAAATTTTTGTAGGTACGTCATTAGGCCACAACATTTTGATTGCCATTATTATGTGATTGTATGATCACTTAAGTAATACATAAACAACTGAGCGGTGGCCGCGCCGTGTCCGAGTGTTAGACCACTCGCCTCTCACCAAGGCTGTCCAGTTTCGATCCCAGGCGACCGCATGTGGGATCTTTTGGTGGGCAAAGCGGCGCAAGGTAAGGTTTTTTCCGTGTTCTCCGGTTTCCTCCGCCATCACATTCCACCGGTACTCCATCTTCATTCTATGTATCATCCGTATCATCACCTGCGGTGCCATATGTACCAAGCGGAATGACTTACATGGTAACGCATTTGGCCCACATTGAGGAGATCCTGTGTTCGAACCCCAGAGACCTTCCACTCTAACCCTTAGGATTTTCAAAGTTTCCCCGTGAGGACAGGCAAATGCTCGGTTGGTTTATCTTCTACTATGACTTTCGTGTTCATCATTTCCTGTGCCCATTTCATCCTTGTAATCTGTTTCAGGGTTGAAGGATCAGGCAACGGTGCTCAGCCGGTTGTGACTGGGCGATGGATGTACGCTCTGTAAAGGTTTATTCCCTGGCATCGATTTGGGACTACTCTGTCAGGACGCGACTTTGAGTGCTTTCGGGAGGACGCCCTTAAAGAGATTCTCTCGGGGCTTGTGGGTAGGGTTCGTGAAGCGGTGGATGTGTTCGATCTGAAATCGTCACGGATGCTGTCCTTAATTGCGCTCATCGCTATCCCTTCTGGCCGTCTCTCCCCCTCCTAGGACTCAAGTAAGTCGCATAGGACCACAATAGTCAACATGCAGCACTCTACCCCAGTGACTGGGGCCCCTTTCGCCATAATCCTAATCCTAGTACATAGAACATGTAGGGTACATGTTCAATTTGTGTTCAATTCCTAACATTAGCATTTTCATTAAGAAATTGAAATCGATTTGAGTACACTCCATATTGAATACTGCATGGAAATGCAAACTGAGATCAAACTGAGTTTTAGATTATATCCTCTTAGAAAATACTGTACTCATTCATTTACACTGATCGCGCGTTTTTCTTTTTTCTACAGTAGCTGAAACTTGGAAAGACGTTCTGTTGCGCTATAAATATAGTTCAAGCCGCTGGAATATGAATTTAAACGTTGCAATGCGCATTGGAACATTTTTGAGCCAAACTTCATCCTTAAAAACGAAAACAAAGTATACGTTACCACTTTCTTTCTTTAACCCCACATTCAAATCTACTTTTCGCTCATTTATTCTGAAGCAGTGCTAGGAAATGATAAAATTGCCGTTTTGTTTAGTTGTGTCCGTCGTTTATGCAACCATTTTATATGAGAAACAATAAACCTTCAGCCAGAAATTGGTGCAGTAATAGGCGCAACAGAGCCCATGTTTGCATTTTATTAATGCCGACTTGCTCTAAAAAAAAAAAAAAAAAAAACATAATACAGTTAAATTTAAAACTACTACCTAACACAGAACATGCGTCACCAACTCGCTTGGTTTTCTGTTGCAGCAAATAGGCTTCCTCAATGCATGCTGTAGGTAAATAAATACCTGACAGCAGGGATTGTTTGTCTTCCTTGTACAGTGTGTCGTTTGTCAGTTGATAATGTGGTAGTAGAAAGCAATCCAATATGGAAGCTATCTACTCATACGTTTATGCCTGCCTAGGATGAATATTTCTTATTTATGGAAAATGGCGGAGTAAGTGTTTAATTTGCGGCAAATTTCTGCATCCAGAAAATTTAATTTGCTGTGTCTTTAGTTCATTGCTCAACCCATGCAAGTGAGTTAAGACGAGGAGTTTTTTTTAGTGGATATATCTCACCCGCGCGGGGAGCTACGCATATCCATGGGATCGAATGCAGGAATGCATTTTTCCCTTCCACGGTAAAAAAGATCAAATGTTATTAGATGCTAGTTAATTACCAAGATGACAGTTCATTTTCAGCGTTATAAATGTGAAGGTTTTACATTATACACTAATTCTCATACTGTTGGCGTTACAATGTTTTATTGTGTTAGTACCATATTAATTGCTATAACTTTTTGCAGTGGTTTATGTTACGACTACCGATTACCACGAAACCTATGAACATATGTAAATGTTCATATCAGAAATATAAATACTAATGCAACGGATATAATTTGAGCAGTTGTTCTATCAATCATGAACCTACAATCGCTATATAAGCCTATGAAAAGTGGATTAGAATTTCAAACGTAAAATGTTGCATACTGCCACAGCTCTGAAGGAATTCTGTTCTTTCTTTCTGTGCAATTGGTCACGCAGTGCAGAGTAGGTGATTTGCAGGAGCATTGAACAAAAGTCGTTCTCTATGCTTTACTCAAAGGCAACCAGCTGATGACGCCTGACATAGAACAACAAACTAGTATTTATTTTTAAGAGTATTGTCCTTCTCCCATGTTAAGCCCAGTTTACGCATCTAAATCTTTCTCAATACATATGACATTTAACTTGGAATGGCGGATCGTATTCAGTATGAAATATGCACTGAAATCGGTTTCAATTCTCGTTGCGGCAATGGGGCGGGTTTTCTCCGCGTCCTCCGGTTTTCCCCGCCATCGCATTCTTACGGTGCTCCATCTTTGCTTCAGGTACCATGAGTATCATCGCATGCGGTGCCATAGTGGTAAAAGCTGACTCTAAATACTATAAAAATCAAATACAGTAAAACTAATTTGCCTAATGATATGAAGTCAATCGTAATTAAAACAAGAAAAACTCTGTTATTGTGCCATAATAGGTAACATATTTACGACACCTATCCATGTAGCACATTTACTCTGTTACATTTTTTAATAATTCTCTCAGTTAAACCATAGAAGTGTCGGTATTAGCGCTACCGTAGTCTCCTAGACTTACAAAAGGAAACAATGCATTGGGAAGCTTGTCCAAAAGGAAAGAAAAAATGTAACTATTTCCTTAATATCGGTTATTTTTAAGGGGTCATAGCTCCTTTAAATCGTTGGGTGCAATTTGTGTATTAGAGTGATTAGCCTCAAAGTTTTTTTTTCTCAGATCCTATTTACATCATATTTCAGCATTCAAAGTGTTGTGAACAGTTTTTAAATTACATGATTGGAATTTTCGGGAAAGTTTCACATATAATTCTGGTAGCTTAGGTTTGTAAAATTGAGAATCCAATAACGCATAATATACAAAATAAATTACTTTTTGAACAAAAATAGCAAACTAATCAATGCTGGCAGAGCAAATTCTATGTATTGCGTTTAACTATAAGCAGGATTATTCATTACCATTAAAATAGTAATTATAAATGTAAATGAATTGTGGCTAATTAAGATAATGTATGTGGGTTTAGTTTTATGTCCTGCATGCACGATAAAAACTTACAATTGAAATTAAGATTTCTGGCTTTTCACATTCTTTTAGCTATCTGTGTCACTATCCGTTCTTGCTCAGCAGAGGTTATGGGGAATCTCTGTCGGTACAATCTATTCCTGCTCATACATACATCACAATTCCGATACTAATAAGTGTCCTATGATGGCCGTGCTCATAGAAATAACGACTTAGATGGATTACAATATAATTTATTAATTTCCTGTGCTAACATTTTAAACTTTTTCTGCTCTTTAAATGAAACCAAATGGTTTTAACTAGATCATATGTGGGGAATTCATTTTTGAAATCCAAAATGTTCTAACATCCACCTTTTTACACCATGTGTTTCAAATAACGGTGTGCTAATAGCAAAACAAAAGTAGAGCTTGTATAAGCGCATTAGATGAAACCATGCGATTTTAACTAATGATACGTACTAAATTTATTTACAAAATTAAGAATATTCTAGCAGCATCCAAAATATTTGCTTATACAATTTTCACTACATATATAAGTGTTAAAATCACAACATAAAGGTGGCCTTCTAGTAAGACATTTTGCTCTGTTTTAGATGAAACCATGTGATTTTAACTAAATGAGATGCATTAAATTCAATTATGAATTAAAACACGTACCAATCTTCTACCACAAGTGTGATTAGTTAGTAATACAAAATAGAGATGGTAACACAGCTTAGGCTGACAATATTTAGTAGTAGGTATTATGTATAAAAATGTGCCAACACATCTCCTGAGAAATAATACAAATCCAGTTTACATGGGAAGGTCTAAGACACACCAAGTTAAAATGACGTGCCAGAATAAAATTACAAAATTAAAACAATAAAAACTGTATTAGACAAAATTTAATTACAGACTCGTCTTTACATTGAAGGTTTGCCTAATAAACTCATTTTCATCAAAAAGACAAATTTGGTGTTCCACAGTGTTATGTGTAATGATATAACTTAATACAGGCTTCATCTTGTACTGAATCAGCTTCGGGTATTTATTGTTCAACATCTTGGAACAACGGGAAGTTCATCTGCCTAGCAATCCGGAAGGCTCAAACTAGAATTTGCGGATATGAGATGTCGGGATAAGGTTTGCCTTACAATTTGGGAACACATTTCAGCATTTATTCATCATTATCACTTCGTTTATCAAATCTGCGGGCCTAAGATTTTATAAGCGAAGTCTTAGAACATCGGAAGGGCGCCCTCTAATAGATGAGCAGCGCCGGAAGTATTATACCTGTGTAGCCGGAAAGAAGTGTTTCCTTAGTGTTAAGCAATGCAGTTATGTCGGCAAGGAGCTGGCATTCTGCCCTGTTGCACTCTTGTGGGTGGTTATGCGGCGCTGAACATATGATAACCGCACCGGACGTGTTGCCCAACAGACATGACCTGCTTCCAATGTGGGGCAGACCTGGACAGTGTTGGACGGTGAACGGTTCCAACAGTGCCAGCTTGCGAGAACTAGCGGTCATCACCCACATCAGACTATTTCCACACATGTGATGGATAATGCAAGTACCAATGTTGCTCCCTGTTCTAGTCACCATTGCAAGATTAATGGATGTTTCAAAATTGTTCAGTAGAGTCTTTTTCCACCACTGTCTTTTTGTTTTATCATCCTGTTCTGTAGTAATAAATCCTCAAAGTATTGCACCAAATATGGATAAGTAAACAATCACTCTTTTTAAGTAGCATATTTTAAAGGAATTTGACAACTAGGTTTGACCTTCAGTATCAGCATGCTTCGTGTGTATGGACTTTCACGTGTTTTTCAAGGTCATTTTCCTAGTCATCAACCTCAGTTGCCCAACATCAATTAAATTACATTGGAGCTTTTGTATGTGTTAAGGCAGAACAATGAAGTTTCTTTATTGTAAACTGCCATGTCGCTGTATTGAACAAAAGATATTGGCAAGGAGTATTCCAGAAAATCTTCAAATTCAGAGACATACATTATGATGAAAGATAGGATTAATATTTCATATATTTATATCATAGAATGCTTGTTGAAGGCATAAAGTAACCTTGAACGTAGAAGAGACCATCAGAACGATAAATATGACAGATTACTGGTGTGAGCGGTAAAGAAAACAACGTAGTTACGGGCAATGTGTGGCCAGCTGTTCTTTCTTTGCCGCTGATGAACCACATTTCGCAGGCATACCTGGTTGAAGTTTTTCTCTGTTCTGTCACTTCGAGGAGAGATTTAATGCTGACCTTGTCATGTCCATTGCTTGTCACAGGTATGGCTATCTGGATTCCATGCTCTTTTGACTTCCTCTGGAGGCCACGGGGAACTAGAAACTTAACGCTGGCGATTGCAAATACATTGCAGATGCAAAACAAAGTAAATTGAGTATTATGAATATATCAGGCCATCTTTTGAACTTTGCTTCCTACAGCTGAATGACATTTGTTCTTAACAGAAATTGTATTTTAATAAGTTAAATTCATTATCCTGTATTGTACAATTCCAAATGAATACATCTCTCAATTTTGCAAGAATGGTTGACTCCTAGTTTAAGCCCATTCCATTTATACTAGTATATATTAGAATACTTAATGATCTTCGAATAAACAATCAAACTTTGAAATTCACAATGCTAGAGTGCTGAAATAATTCATGAAACCATCCATATGTGAGTACCAGCAACCCTAAGTGAGAGTACACCGAAAAGTTTCTTTGGAACAAATGTTTCGCAGGCTCTACCCAATCTTTTCAAGCTTACTACCTGGTTTAACTAGGAATAAAATTAACTCTGAATACTACTTTAGTGACGATTGAACAACTTGAAATATGGTTTCTCTAAGTTCTTAGATAAAAAGAAAAATGTTACTCTTAAGCCGTTCAGCACTGTCTGACAAAGGGAAGATTGTGAAGGTTGTTCAGTGATGCTCAAGGCAGAAAGGCGTGACGGTAAAGTGACGTCACTTTCTTGTAATCTGTAACAGGTCAGTAAATTTATCCGTGATGGATGCTTGTTTATAGCAATTGTCATTAAACAGAAGGTAATCTAATGCAAGTACATCTCGTGAGAATGGTTGCATTACAATTACATTTTCAGGGTTGTTGAAATCTCTCTTTAATGGTAAGTTCCTCAAAGAATTAATGTGAACCTAGTTTGACCTGGTATTTCAAAATTTTGTTTTCACATAAAATACAGCGCTCAATTATTACTGAAGGTATACAAAACACCTAACATTGAGAGTGAGAAGTAGATACAATGCGTTGTCACATTCGTGGTAAGTTCTATTACCAATTTCAAACGTTTTCCCCTGTAACAATAGGGGTATTAAAGCTGGTTCACAATAACTAGTAACGATAATCAAAACTGAAACGACAACGTTAAATTCAGGTGTTCAATGTAAGCGTTAACAAAACGGTCCTTTTCATGATCCTCGGAATAGGAAAGAAGACTTGATGAAGTTTTAACTTTATTTCTTCACTCTAGAAGTTATTCTAGGCAACTGTGATTTGAAACAGTCGCTAGAGCTCTCTCTAGTTGCAAGATGGGAAATTAAAACTAATAGGAACTGTGACAAATCTATCCTCACATTCATTTAACGTTAGTTTCTCTAGTAAAAGTTTCACCTGCAGTTTGTTTACATGAAAATCGCAACCATCCATTTACCTTAAAGTAAAATTAAAATCTACAAATAAAAGCCAAAAAAGAAGAAGTAGAAAAAATATGAAAAACTATTATATACAGTAGTAATAAACGAATAACACCAGACAGTACAATTTTGATGTAGGAGTCGTAAATAGTGATATCTCTACGGTTAGAAAATGAGAAAATATTTATTCCAATGAATTTTGACGCAGTATCATTGTGTTGGCTGCATTGGAAACATGTGGTAAAATATTACGTCCGAATGCGCAAAATCGACTTTCTACTTTGCTGTCGATATGATCATCAATATGCAATTTACTTCTTTTTCATGGCATATTGTGAGTAAATTTGTTGCATGTTGTTTTGCTTCCCATTCTAATATCAGTTCCGGTTTCTGTTTGCGGTTTATGTGAACTAGCCGTTATTCTTTACAAAGTCATCGGCTTTTGTTTAAAGAAAGTCAGCCGTCTTACATAGCTAATCATTTACGTATCACTGATAAGGAATCTTATGTTTGTTATATTCTGATTATTTACTTTCTGATACCTATACTTGCCCTTTCATTTGTTCGTTCAACTGCCCAGCACATTTGCTCCGAGGTCTTCCATTAAGAGTGTTACGCGTGCCTGGGATTTCCCTTATCGTGAAGCGAACAGTCAATTCCCGCCATTTAATATTGCTAGTAGCGGTGAGTTGTCAGTATTGTAAAGGCCTGGCTAGGGTGCAATGGACTCAATTGCTTGTTGCTTTTGTGTAAAGAACCAATTAGAATTTAAAAAACAAAGGACATTTTATTTATAAGCTATTTTGTTGGCGTATACGCCGTAGGAAATGCTTTAGAATAGGCTGTTCCAACTCGACTCGAACGAGTTCAATTGCACGTCCGTACTCAACCATAAAACACGGGGCAGATTTGGACTGGGAGCGTGGTAGTCAATACGTCACTGGGCAAAGGTCACCACAATGCTTGCGTACTACCATTTCATTCCCAAAACCATTCAGCTCAATGCTGCGTCGTATTGCGTGCTGTAAGTTGATCCTGTGAATCGCGAATTATTCGCTGCTCTTTTGGCGTACACCCAAACTGGAATAGCCTGCATGAGAGTATACCCTGACCAGTCTGCTTCTTAGTATTGTATAATATTTACGTTCATAAGTAATTTTCGTTCTTTGATGTGGTTGGACTTGAAGGCAAAAGAGACCAATGCTTGAAGCATACTATATGGGTTAATGGTAGACTTTTGGGCATCTACAATTACTGCGCCGGGCTACGTCACTGTTGTAAAGTCGGCGTATGAATTGCAGATTAACTGTCACGTTGTAGTATGCAAATGCCGTGCGAGCTACGAAGCCAGCCGGTCCCCATGGCCGCGCTCGCCAAGGCGTCCCGCTTTGGTGCTTCGTAGCGCTGGGGATCGTGGGTTCGAGTCCCGCCTTGGGCATGGGTGTTATATGTTTGTGTATATGTGTGTGTTGTAAAAGTAAGAAAACAGTAATAAACAGTAATAATACGGCAAAACAAAGTAAAAATAAAAAGGTAAATAAAAGTAGGGTATACAGTGGCGGAGTCCTGATGAGACTCCGGTACTGTATTTAAAGAAACAAAAAAAAAAAAAAAGCCTTGTCGAGTTTTAGACGGAAAATTGCACTTGTGAGACAGTCGTGTATGACAAAGTTTCATCGAGAAGCTGTGAAAAGTAGCATTTGATCAAATGTTCACTGTCGTTCAGAAATCTCGTTTCAAAACCTCAATATTATTCTGGAGTCTCATCTTTGTTAATGTTCATGAAATGGTATATTTATATCTCTGAAAAAGATGAAAAGAGATCCCCAGCGCCCAGGTTAATTATTTTAAGTACCAGATAGAACATACGAAGTAAGGATGTATAACAAATACCACCTAGGTGGTTATTGTGAGAATTTTCGTGACACTTTTCCTAAGTTCTACTGATTTGGTGAAATAGATTGATATAGTGAGGGTTAATTTTTTTTTTTTTTTTTGTGTAATATGCTCATTAAAATTTGTCCCGGATTTGTTTCCTTGATTTACAATGTGGCGGTTAAGCCTAGCCTGAAATAGTTTCTTAAGATGAAAAAACATTCAAATTATTCGTCTAGTAATTTGAAATGGCACTGAAACTGAGAATAAGAGAAGAAGCGAGTTATATGTAACGCATTTTTATTTTCTCTACATAGCACATTACATATGTCGAGAAGGTATTGCACTCCACCCAAAACTTCGATACCAAGATTTCACCGGAAATACACGTTTTAGGGTCCCTTGTATCCAGAGAGAAGCATTTTTAGAGAAAAGGTCCGTGTGTGTGTGTCCGCGTGTCTGCAAAAATGATAACTCTAAAACGAAAAATCGGTAAAATACCAAACTTGGTGTTTAGGTTAAATATCTTCCAAGGATGCGACACGAAGAGTTTGAAGAAAAGCCCCCAACTCACAATACGCTGTACATGGGAACATTTTCGAAAGTTTTGATTTTCTCAAAAATAACTAATCTTTTTTTATTAAACTGCCCTATAACAAAGATATTTACATGACGAATAAAATGTGTACCTTGAATTTTCTGGGAATGATTTTTGAAGATCTCTTTATTTTGAATGATTTTGCTGAATTTTGCATAACTGTTAAACCGCAAGACATAGACAAAAACTTACTTGATAAAATGTACTACTGTGTGAAGAAAGTTCCGGGAATTTGCCAATAAAACACAAAAAGTGAATTATTCATCCAATTTTATCTTATTGCCTTCAAAGGAGGCCCCTTCTGAAATTATACATTTATGCCAATGAACAATCCAATCATCAAACCATTTTTGTAGGCACTTTTAGAAATCGATGTCAGTTATCGCCGCGAATTTTCCTTTATGTCTTCTATCGACTGAAAACGAGTGCCTGGAAGTGGTAACTTGAGTTTCGGAAAGAGAAAGAAATCAGCAGGAGCCAGGTAAGGTAAATACGCTGGTTAATCGATGACATTTTTTGAGTTTTTGGCCAGAAGTTCGTTCACAACAATAGCCCTGTGAGCTGGTGAGTTATTGTGGTGCAGAATCTATGCGCTATCGTTCAACATATCTGGTCTTTTTCGCCGTATTTATTCTCTCAAATGCCGCATGACGCTCAGATAATAGTCTTTATTTACCATCTGACCTTCTGGTAAGAACTCCGAGTGCACGACCCCGCGATAATCGAAAAAAACTGTCAACATGACCTGCAGTTTTGATCGAGTTTGTCCTGCCCTTTTAGGTTTCGGTTCAGTTGGAAGGCGCCATTCGGAAGCTTGTTGACTAGTTTGAGTGTCAAACTCGTAAACCCACGTCTCATCACTAGTTACAATGCGTTTCATGAATGTGGGGTCGGAACTGGCTCGCTCTAACATGTCTTCAGCAATCTTTACGCGATTGAGTTTTCGTAGAAAAGTCAGGTCTTTCGGAACTAACCGAGCTGCTACGCGTGTCATGCCCAAACAATCGTTTAAAATGGTACGAATCGATTCGTGAGACACAGAAAGTTCAGCGGCAATCTCTTTCAGACTTAAATGACGATTTTCAGACACCATTTTCTTCACTTTGGCGATGTTCAGTTCAGTTGTAACCGTTGATGGTCGACCAGAGCGAGGCAAATCTTCCATCACATCTCGACCACTTTTGAATGCACTGTACCACTCATATGCACGTGTTTTTGATAAGGTTGATTCACCGTAAACTCTCTGTAACATTTTCAGCGATTCGGCACACGAAATACTATTTGCAATGCAAAATTTGAGACAGATTCATTGTTCAATATTTGTATCCATCCTAAAATCGCAAATCACCTTTAAGATGAACTAACAAAATGGCGTACTGTAAACAAACCAAATGACAGATGATTAAACTCCGTGTGGGTATAGAGGAAAGTTGTACCAACTTAGCGACAACAATAATTTCGAATCTCCTTTTAAACAGGATTTTTAAATGATCAATTACCTGTACTTTCTTGATAGAAGATAGATCTCGTTAAAACACACAATATATGTCGTATACATTATTTTGTGGGGTTGACCACCTCCAAGATATTCCTATTTATTGATTTCAGTTTTAAAATACTTAAAACGTTTCTCATACTGGAATTTGTAAACTCCTGGTCATGCAAAGGCAACGGATTTCAACCACAATGCAATCAGGTTTTAAAAGATCTGAATATCGCTTTAGCTTCAAGGAAGCAGGTATTAAGATTTTTTTCTGCTTATGTTCATCTGGAATAGCATGATGCAGTCAGAGGAATATACCTTTAAACAATAATTTGTTACAGATATATAGAGAAAGTCATGTGAATGGAACACATCAGATTTTTAACAAAAGTGGAGGATAATATTTTTTTGATGATGAATACGTGTACTGCCTCAACTGCTAACACATTCACATCACACTTTAAGGGCATTTGTACCACTATTTATTATTATTTTCATCACAGCACTTCTGTTCAAGTTGAATCAGAACTCCGGTATTATTGGGGGGGGGGGTTGAAATTGGAAAAGCTCTCACTCGACAGTTTACCAAAAAATAAGATACTTCTACAGTGACCAACTCGTTCAATGACCAACAATAAATAGAATAAGGAACAGAAGCTCAAGACTGTAACCAAGAAGTAGTACTTGAAGGCAGAGACTCGCTATGACGCCATTTCTCATACTTCAATGTATGCCCAAAGAACATTTTAAAATTTATGACCTTTCCTTTATAAATGAAGATCAGAATTAATTAGGGAGTGTGACATTCTGTATTAAATTTCTCTGTATTCCAGTCGGAGGTCCCGGCAAAACGACACACACATTCAAGTTAAATTTATTTAAACATTTGAGTACAGGAATAATACTAATATTAATAATAATAATGATAATAATAATAGTAACAAAGGAATAGAGTTCGTTATAAAATGGGGAATGTGTTGGTTTTTCAATCTTAGCTCCACTGATCGTTTTAGTGGTTGTGATTTCATAAATAACATATAGTGATTATTACGATCTCGAAGAATTTGTTGCCCTGGGAATAATTATATGGATTGTCACCAGTGCTTTGATTTACAAGTTAAAGCTACTGAAGATTGGAAGCAAACGATGAACTGAAACTGGTTTTATAGGCTCTAACGCGAACATCTGTTCTTTTAAGAATCATTACTTGCTGGCGGTTTCCCAAAGCAATAGTGATGAATCCATGGAAAGTGAACACATGGTGATTCTGTATATGGAGTATCAGGGTGTGGTGCTGAGACTGGTTGAACCAAGGGGAGTGGGGCCCATATAAGGGCTACTAATAACGCTCTTAAACACGATTGCAAGGTCATTTCTATTCCCTAATTAAAACGTTTAGTTTTCCATTGAGATCTTATTCCAGTCCTATACAACAACTTCCAAACGAAGTATATTAAACGTTTCCGTGATGTGTTTGCCCATTAAAGAAATCACGTTATTAAATGGATTTGGGACCCGAATATACCAAATATATTTAAGTACGTGGCAAGCAAGTAGCTGCAGTGCCCAGTTGCAACTTATCTCAAATATCACAAAGGATATCAAACCCAAGCGATCTGACGTTTCCAAATAAGCGAGTTCCCCCTTCAAAGTTAGTATACAACAGTAGGCAAGATTTTCGGGATGACCTCCTTTTCATTTATATTGGGGTTTTTAGGCTTGCTACGAAAAGTTTTTGTATTTCACGACTCGCTAATTTTTTTCTTAAAGTTTCCTGTCTCTACCAAGTGTAAAGAATAAAATCATACGTTTCTTAACCATTAATTAATGCACGGAAAAGCCATTGTATGATCCATAAGTAATACAAAACATACAAATCTTTCCGGAAACCGAGTGAGATGACTCCCCGTTTCGATTTCCGGGGCGGCCATTCTGACCATGACTACTTACTTGCTTTGCTCGGATGAGTAGGCGATTGCTGCGGTAGCACCTCTCTACCATGCATTTTTTGCCCATAATTTCCTTTCATATGCATTACATCATCCTTTTCTGGTTTGTAGGACCAGGCGATGACGGTTTGTGTGATCCGGCAAGAGGTGGAACTTTCGTTTTGGAAAGATATATCACTTAGAAAACACGCTGTGATACTTAAAGCAATATTTTATTCTGTATTTAACTGAATTTTATTTGAATACATTGCACCTGTCTCTGGCGCGGAGACCAGGATTCGATTCCCGGAGGGGGCATGGAGATTTTTCTCCAACTAGGATTCTTTCCCGCTACTTCCCAGATCTGGTCAGGTGTTATGCCTCTTCACTCCATCCCTCTGAAGGCAATGGCAAACCACGATGACATCGTACATACTCGGCAAGATGGGGTTGTGATTCAGTCCCGATTTCAACCAAACTTCAGGTTGCTCACCCTCAGAGTGGAGAAAACTCAAAATGTCTTAACAGAAAAGCACTGATTTTCATTTGATTTAACACATGTGTTACGTATTTAGAAATAACTCACAATGAAGTATTCCACAAGGAAGCACAAATTCCCCTGTGGATGTTTTCGAATAAACCTTTTTCCAAAAACGAGTTCTTTTTCCTGAAGTGTATATTGGTTTATCTATAAAGGCAGCTGCAGAATGAGGAGTGCATAGGTAGGAAAAGCATCTCAAAACCAAATAAGCACCTATCACTGCACAGAAAACTCATAAATATATTGGCTTAATTCATCAGCTCCGATTTCTAATGTAAACAATTGCCTCATTTCATTTGCCAGATCAACTTAAGAGGATCAAATTTAAAATTCAATGTTTCATAAGCAATTAGGTTCATTTTTTTACCACATCCCACTATTGCTATGTGTAACTAATTTTGAAATTTTGAGATAAATGCGTCAAAAAGCTTTTTAGAAAACATATTTTTGTTTTTTAACTAATTTTCCAAAAATGCCCCTTATGCTTCAGTTTTCAACATTTTGTAACTAAACCTCATATTTACATTCCAGGAGTATCACTTTAAAATACAATCGGACGAGCTTCAAGTTGTTTAAATGCTATTCGTTCATACTTTTTTCATTATTTTTGGGGGATTAATTAATTTTGTTATTACAATTATACAATTAATTATTATTATTGAGAAAAGTAATTCAATATATTGTATTTATTATGATATTAAGGTGCTCTGTTAGAAAATCAAACTGATCGGTTGAAATTTGCACCGAAAGGTTTATTTCGAAAATTTACATCCGTTAGAAACTGCATTTTGTGAAACGCACCTTTCATAATGTTAATCTACAAGGACCATGGTATATTAATGGGCTAAACAAAAACAAAAAAAAAAAAAAAACAAAAAAAGCATCTTCAAGAATTTTGGACAATATTCATAGGTTTGTCCCCTTAAGTTGCCATAACGATCAAGTAGTTCGTAAAATAAAATATGTATCTATTGTAAGTAGTATTTCCATCTTGCATTAGTATTTTCATTGAAATATACAGCCCGAAAAGTTCTAACCGGACAAAAACCTGGACACATTATGTGAGTAGAAACTAATCACTTCTGTATATTTTATTTAGAATTTAAATAATATAGAATACTCTTGTTTGGGCTTTGTTTCGAAACAAAAGTGCAATCCAATAGCAATGATATGAGCATTAATATGGAAGGGAGCCTGCAGTAGTATACGATCTCTGCATCCTGAATTTAATTTTGGGGCCTGGGATCTTTCCGTTTCAAGATACCGGAGCCATCCTACCTGACCGAAGCTTTTGTTTTACTTTCTCTAGCCTATATGTACAACGTACATAGTAGATAGGGAAGGTATTGTACTCCACCCAAAAATTGGAGATTTCGCCGAATATGTATGTTTTGAGACTCCCTGGATAAAAACACACTTTTTAGAAAAAATTCAGGGTGTGTGTCTGTAGACAGCATATCTCTAAAACGAAAAGTTTGTAAAACAGCAAACTCAATATTTATATTCTGGGTCTTTTTAGGATGCAAGACGACAATTTCCAAGAAAAATCCTCCCACCCCAAACTACTATTTACATGTCAAAGTGTTCGAAAATGTTCATTTTCTCAAAAATGGCTCTAACGATTTTGATTAAACTATCGTGTATTAAATACATTTACATTTAAAATAAAATATATATATTTAATTTGTTGGTAATAACCTCTGAAGTTCTGTTCACTCTGGATGAATTTTGCATAACAGGTAAACCGTAAGAGATAAGACAAAAACTTACTAAACAAAGAATGTAGTTCTTATCAAAACACACAATCTATGTCCTCTACAATTTTGTTGTGGAGATAACAATTTCCGAGATATTCCTTGTTATTAATTTCACTTTTAAAATATATAATTTTCTCAGACAGTAAGTCACAATCGCATAGCGACAGCTTTTAAAACATTTGACTATCGCTATAGCATAATGCATTCCTTCAGCTCCCTTCTACTTATAAGGAACTAAGTAATAAGAACATTCTGCTAATAGTTATCTCAATCAGCATGGTGTAGAAGGAAGAATAATCTTTTGCAAGAAGTTTGTTTGTAGAACAGCTGTTGTGGTTCACAAATGCGAGAAACCCATTGTAAAGTGTTTTGATCATGGCTCGATTTTGTCTATGATGATGGGTTGAGTCCTTGTTGAGGTAACGGTCAGTGTGAGTGGGGTTGCCGTAGTCTGTATGCTCAAGAAAGCCGTTGGCCTTCCTGCTGACCAGGACGTCCAGAAACGCTAGCTGTCCATCTGTTTTCCGTTTCCTTTTCCATAGGGAACTGGATGCGGTGATTAACAGCTACAAGAAAAACTCAGGCACCTAAAACAGGCGTTACATTCTAATGGTTATTCCAGCCGAGAAGTTAATAAAGCTTTCCATCTCATTCTACCGCCTAAAAACTAGAGCAACCCAAAAGTAAAAAAACTGTTTTTCTGTCATACTTCAATATCACCTACCGGATCGAGCGCATGTTGCTGCGCTACAATGTTTTCAAGTCCACGAGACAACTGAACAATTTATTAGGCTCAGCCAAAGACCCCCGGGAGCCTCTGTCATTAGCCGGTGTATACCACTCCATGTTCTTGCACCTCTGCATCCATTGTACCTCATCCTTCTCATTCGCCGCTCTTGGGCGGCACGGAGACTATACCAGTGACACCGTAGGCCGCACAACCGGCTCTACTTCGGTGAATGCGCCACCAATTCCATCCCCGACTGCACGAGCACTGAGTGCAAGTGTGGGAGGAGACGATGACCCGGATATGCATTGAAGAGGGACACGCGTGGAGAATCGTTAAGAACCTCAGAAACCGCCGAGGCCAATACAGCTCCCCTCTCCAAAGGCTTTAGAGGCCTCGCCTAAGATTCACAAGCCAAAGCCGATGTGTTCGCAGACTACCTTGAGCGCACCATGCGTCCAAGAGACGACCCCAGGACGATCTCTTCTCCGATCAAATCCGACGGGAGCTTCGATGATTCTTTCGTAGGGTCCCTGAAGACGAGGCTCCCTTTCCCGTAATACGCCATAGTGAACTCCAAGATGCACTTGGGCGACTCAACACCAAAAAGGCCGAGGGACCTAATGGGCTAGCCCACCTCATGCTCCACCACCTTCCCTTCAACGCAGTATTCTTTCTCACAAGCGTCTTCAATATGTGTCTCGCCCTAGGTCACTTTCCACGAGAGTGGGAAGAGGCTCGGCTCGGGTGATATGCATCTTGAAGCCTGGAAACGACCCGGTGAACCTGTCCAACTATCGCTCCATCAGCCTCCTCACGACCCTATCGAAAGTGCTCGAGAAGATGGTTCTCAACCGGCTATCCCCACTCTTGGGGGACATCCAAGAGATCCCAGGCCACCAGTTTTGATTTTGTCCTGGGAACTCAACACTCCAGCAGCTGCTGTGCGTGGTGGAGGCAGCCTCTCTGGAGTTCCAGGATGTCGCCTTTGCTGTGGCGGTATCGCTGGACATTGTGAAGGCATACCTGCACGAGGCGGAGTCCCCGAAGGCTCTGTCCTATCCCCGACCCTCTTCAAGGTATACACGGCAGACTTATCAACACAGCAGTCCACCAATATTGCCCAGCATGCGGATGACGTGTTGCTGTTCAACTCAGATAAGCACATTCTCAGAGCCTTCAACCCAATACAGCGACACCTCCGTCTTATTCAAGGATGGTGCCGGCGTTGGCGAATTTCTGTGAATGCGGACAAGAGCCACGCCATTCTGCTAACAAAGCGCCACACCCCCGCTGACTGTCCTATATTTACATATCAAGGCCAAAGAATCACTTACCTGGAGGTCAATCTGGACAAGGTTCTAACTTTCGGCGCACACATTCGATTTGTTTCGTCCAAGGCATAGGGAGCAATCGCCTCCCTGCACCGCATGCTGAAGTCCGGGATGCCGGCTCACCTGAAGATATACCTTTTCCGAGCGCTGATAGTCCCCTCATGCTGTACGCCCGTGAAGTATGGGGCAAGGCCGCAGACAGCTGGCTGCTCCAACGGGCACAGTATAGAAGATTCCGGTCCATCTATTCTGTTGGCTGTGCCTTCCCTACGAGGCTGCTGCATGAGGCTTCCTCATTTCCATAAGTAGAGGACGAAATCAGACGCCAGGCCCCAAAATTCTACACAAATTTGAACCACATCGGAGCGCCCTGGTTAGGTCTCTTGGTGACTATGATCCAAGAACACGCCGCTTCAGTTGTCATCGGGTTCCCCGCATGGCTTACGGGCACAAGGTAATACTGGAGCAAATGCACTAGCAGCAAAAGTTGAACTCCATATTTTCAACTTACTGAGAGGTAACTGGGTTCAAAATTTTCCAAACAACAACATTTAAAAATGTGATGGTGATGCTTATTTTTATTTTTATTATTATTATTATAATAATAATAATAATAATAATAATAATAATAATAATAATAATAATATAATAATAATAATAATAATAATAATAATAATAAATCTTTGAACAGTCTTACAGCAGATCTGCAGAACATTCGCTGCATCCTAACAACAGCTGTTGGGCAGCAACATGCTACTTCCTTACATCCCAACTCATCCCAAAAATAAAAAGTCATCCCTAAATTCCAACCCGAAATAAAAACCCTGCGGTAAAGCCCTTTTGAGGGTGGGCACATAGTCAGGCGGCTGAACTCGGTCGGTCAACGCTTCAGACGCAGCGAAACCTTCTCCGAGGAAACTTCAACCGCGCCACTGAAGATGTCCACCGCAGTTGTGGAAGAAACATCTAGACCATCTTACTCCAGCACACCACGGCAAAACAGCCCGGAAATAACTCCTAGTTATAATAATGATGATGATAACAACAATAATAATAATATTATATAATATTTTTTTTTTCTATTTCTTATGGTTCACTAGTTATGCAGAATTAAAAATCATCCATTTTACATCTTATTTGTCACGTAAATGTCTTAAATATAAGATATTTTAATCAAAATCGTTAGAGCTATTTTTAAGAAAATCAAAACCTTCCAATTTTTTTTTTTTTTTTTTCATGTAAAGGGTAGTTGGAGGTGGAGAGATTTCATTGAAAATCTTTTTGTGGCATCCTTGGAAGATACTGAACTTAAATATAAAGTTTGGAAGTCAACGGACTTTTCGTTTTTGAGCTATGCTGCCCATAGGTACGCACAAAGACACACACACACACACACACACACACACATACATACATGGATATTTTTCTAAAAATGTTTTTTTTTTTTTTTGTATTCATTGGGACTCAAACAATGTATTTCCGGTTAAATCTCGATATAGAATTTTTGGATGAATTACAATACCTTCTCTATACTCTATGTACTTAGTACGTGAAGAGAGAGTAAAATATAGAATAGAATAAAGGCTTCGTTCACGCGCAGGAGTTCCATATTACTCCCGTCTTAATCGTTAAAACAAAGAATGGGGCATTTTTTCCTCTACATACTGGGAAAAGAACTGTCCCATAGTATCCATCAAGCAAATATTGAAAATAACTTAAAAGCAACCTGCAAGTCTCCTACGCTGCTTAATTTATTGTAATAAGATTATAGGCAATTTCAAGCTGTATATAATCACGTGATAATCATATAACATTAAATGCCACATTACGAAAGTAATGAACGTATGCAACATTTAAACAAATACCTGTACAGGACTTAGGGGTATAGAAACGGATACATTTGAAATTGTACATTAATATGGATTGGTGGATTAGTTTTCCATTCTCTTCATCTAACAGTTTTCCTACAAAACCAATAACATAATTTAATACCTGATGTGTTTTGTATACTGTTAACTGTGCTGTGAAGTGAGCGACGGTTTCCAGTTTTCACACCTCAGTACATGACCTGCTGGCCTAAGTAGCGTGAGGTCTTACAGAAAGAATTGAACTCGTTCCGACACGACAGTCGTTACCACGAGGCATGCGCACTCAACGTTATGGCTTTGACCCCGCGCTCTTGGGGAAAATAAAGACGTATGCCTTGTGTGCCACATCTACTTGGAGGTACAAACCAACCAGAAAATATACTACTCCTAATAAGTGAATATTGACGTAATGCTGTTCATTATACTGCCCTCTAATTACTAAAACAAGTTTTCGCACTTCAGCGTCTAAGAGCCTTTTTTTTTTTTTTTTTTTTTTTTTTTTTTAATTTTTGGAGCAGATGATAATGGAGGGTTTTGTGTATATTTCATTTTCTGTGTCTCAGTTTAGTTAAACAGTATAAAAGGTAAAAATTCTTTAGCACTAAATCATTAAGTCTAAATGGGCTGATAATTTTTTTCAAAATATTTTTTTTGTTTTTTTGTTGTTGTTTTTTACTCAAATTCCTGATGAACTCAATTAACGGTGAAATAGAAACTTGCTAGTATATAATTTATTTTGCTTCTTCTCAGTGACATCCATATTTGCTTGTACTCCTACTTTAACACATTCGTGAACTAAGCTTTTTTTTCTTTTTTTTTTTTGTTCTTTACTGTTGAAAAGATAGAAAAGGCTAAACAGTATACAAATATTTCTTAATGGAAGGTATACCAGGAATTATCAGTATATTAAAAAATCTGTTAAACCTTGCAAAGTTTTTAAAATGAATCGTCCATAAAATAAATATTGTAGCTGACGAATTCATTATTATATATTATATTATTATTATAATATTAATTTATTTTCAGATTTAAAATATTTAAATTTCAAAATTTATTTTGAAATGTAACAAAGTGAATCAGCTATTGCTCTGTTTAAGGATAATTATATTCCAAAATATGTATTACATATTTTTAATTATTCATGAACATGTTCAAGTGCTCCAGTATTAATTCAGTTTTATTTTTATTTATTTATTTTTCCTTTCACTTGTATAGCCTTCTTTAACATCTGTGGTCATATCGGGAGCTTTTCTTTAGAAACAATTCTTGACTGCAGGCTTTTAATCATTTCTTATTCTACAAACATAGGGACACGCATTCAAACTCTGTGGGGGATAGGGAATGGTTCCAGATAAGAAAAATTCCCCGCCCCAGCTGGGAATCGAACCCGGGATCTTGATTGAGATGTCAGCTCACTGACCCCTTGACCACGGAGGCACTCTAAGTTCCATTGATCATGTTTTAAAGTTGTATTTTGGTTAAATAAGCATATTTTGCGACTCTGCTGTACTCAGACTATTTCATACCACAGTGTCGTGCCCAGTGCATATTCTGCTTTTTCTTCAAAACGCGGTACTGAAGGGGATAACTGGAGACAGAGAAACATGTAGTTAAGATGAAGTGTTTGGGGTAGTTGAGCAGAAGTGGTTCGTCCGTGGCAAAACGCGATGGGACTTCACATTATAGCGATTTGTTGTCTCCCCTCCCATAATCTTCACGTGGAATTATTTCAACAAACAGAAAACCTTAGGTTAATGCTAAGATTATATGACGAACTTTTCTTGCACTTTCGAGCCAATCTAGATTTGCACTAACACACCGTAGACGCCACCGAACTGGGAATTAACTCACAAATAAGTTGCCTAGTTTTGATCTTCTAAAGAGCAGCCAATATCTATTAATAAACCCCTTTAACACACATGGTAGAAGGTTCCATTGCTAACCAACAAAGATAGGAAACGGAATATAATTCTCATCAGAGGAAAAGGTGAATTCAAACTTTAAAAGTTGACAATCAGGTTAGAGCCTAGACATAAGGTTTCGCTGGTACCACTCCCAATTTCGACGCCTTGGCCTAGTGGTTCGACCGGTCGCCTTTCACCTAGTCGGCACCAGTTCGACCCTAAGCGACCTAAAGTGGGATTTGTGGTGGACGAAGTGGCACCTCGGGTTTTCTTCGGTTTTCTCTAATCATTTTTCACCAACATTTGATATCATCCACTACCTCACTTTCATACCAGGCATCGGGCTGATTGCTCATTTTGGATTCTCTGTAATTCAGAGCCTCTGCTCCTCAATAGGAGCCGGTCCCCATGGCCACGTTCGCTAAAACGTCTCGCTTTGGTGCTTCGTGGGCAGGGGATCGTGGGTTCGAGTCCCGCCTTGGGCATGGGTGTTGTATGTTTGTGCAATGTGTATATGTTTGTAAAAGAAACAGTAAAACCAGTAATCAGTAAAACCTACGGGGGAAATGTAAATAGGGATACAGTACCGGAGTCCTGATCAGACTCCGTTACTGTTTAAAAAAAAATAGGCGTCTTACTCAGGCGCTGTTTCGTAAGTCCTGAGTGATGTAAGTCCTACATATGAGGAGGATAAACGGAGAAAGAAAGAACCTTTCCATTGTACTTTCTCTCTTTAGCACGTAAACGTAAATTCCTGGGACGGCAGTCCACAAGGGACCTTGGCCGCAGGTATTCAAGTTCAGCTTATTCAAAGGATACAACGAGAGGATTTTCAGGACTGCCTCCCGAGGCCACACTTTACATGTCGAAAAGTTTGATTTTTTTTAAAAATGGCCCTTAACGATTTTGATTACAATACCATATGTTTAAGATATTTTCATGGAATATGAAATGTATTTTCTTTTTTTGTGGGAATGGCCTTCTCCTTATTCTAAATTACTTTTGAATAACTGGCAAACCGTAAGAGATAGAGAAAATCTGAATACACTATTTTATTTATTTATTTATTTTTGTAGAGTTAAACTGTTCATTGACAATCCTTATTAATTGCATTTTAAAACACCTACTGTTTTTCTCAAATGGGAAAGCTTTTCCCCCTTTCTTGGACATGAAAAAAGAACGAACGGGGTTTAAATGTATTTACATAGAAACATACTCTTAAAAGATTTGACTGTTGCTTAAAGTCTAACCCATTCTGCTAATCCCATTGTACCTTCAAGAAAATTTAAATAATACAATTTCAACAAATGTTTATCTCTATTAGCATAAAGTAGATAGAAGAATAAACGTTGGCAGAACAATTGTTCAAACGAAAGTAGAAAACATGTTAGTGCTGCACATCAGGAAACATATCAGGAAATTTCGCAGGAAACGTTGATTTTAAAATGACAAAAGTGCCACGAAAATTCTAGTACTTTAATTTAAATTCTCTTATCGAAAGATAATTTCTCTATTTACGCCGTTGGCGCATTTGGCGTTGACGTTCTGCAGTAAAGGGCCATGGGTCGAATCCCGCTAAGGACACGGATGTATAGTGTTGTGTTCTAAGTCAGTCTCTCTTCCCTAATGGCCAATTAGGTTTCGTCTGAAAGCCAATATTTCTGTAAAATAAATCTTCTATTTATGTTAGTTCTGGGTCACGAGTAAGATTTGATTTATGCTGGGATTACAATGAACTTTACTTTAACGTGACTCAGTGTGACGGGGACGTAACGCGAGGTTATGAAATGTTGCTAAACTAAGGTCTAATTTGGATGGACTTAACATAAGATTGGTATGTGTTTGTATTAATTCACACTACGCAACACCCCAAGTGATCCTCATTATCACGTGACATCACATTTAACATAACGAGAAAGAAAGTTCGTATTTACAATGGAGACGTAACTAACAGAACGCAGCATAAGAGAGCAAGCGAACTGTAAGACCATCCATAATGCGAACGAACGTACGGGCGCGTGTGTGTATGTGTGTATGATTCTGGAGGGCGGCTCCACATTGCAGCCACCTTGGGCTTGTGCGCCAGTCTCCAGGGGGATAGGATGACACGAGTGTGTCCAACGGGCAGCTGAAACCTACCGCGAGGAAAGAACTACCGTGGTGGGTCCCTAACGTAGTCCAAGCAGTTCATTTCAACGCGGAGAGCGCTAGGAGCCCGCGCTTTGGACGTGCCTGAACTCCTCAAATCCTACAGACGACTCCGACGCCTCCCTGCCGCCTTGAGCTTTATTTCCAAAACGCATTTACCAAAACGGAAGGGCGGCACCACCGCAATCACATTGACACTTACGACTCTGAAAGAGACCAGTTTGAATGAAATGGAGATGAAATAAAGGGACAGGAGGTTCGAGGAAATGAAGAAACCTCTCCAGCATTCGCTTAATGACTCGGGAAAATCCCCCCCCAAAATACATGCGTCAGAGAGATTGGCCCGGGAATCGAACCCACGACATCCCGTGTGCCAGTGCTATACGAAACGTTTGAGCCACCTGCTTCGGCAGTAGTAGCCGTAATGTAAAACGTTGACACGGGTTTCCAGATCCGTAAATTGCATGCGGATTCCTCCGAGTATACCGTTAATTTCTAATTGACTAACAATATTTATGACTAATAATATATCAAATATACTTTTCCCAATTTTTGTAAATAAATATGAAATAAAAACTGTCATCAATGAAAAACTAGCTCGGCATCTGGCGTCAGCATTTGAAATGGCAAGATATGGTCAAATGGAAGAGCACCATGATGGCGTAAAATCTCGAATTGCAATCGTGCTGTTCATAAGCTGGATGTGCACGGAAAATTTATGTGTATGCAATGCAAGCATAAAGTTTGGAGTTTGCACAAACTCTGGCGATATGAGGCGTGTTGCGTGATTCAATGTGAATGCTTCCACTAAACAACATGGGTGTAAAGTCCTACTCTTATACTACAGCTGTGCTTACTCTTCATTGTGAATGGCAGCTTAGACATTGCCAAACTCTTATCTTACGTTGCCTTAAGTTAAGTCAACCCTAAATAGCTCTATTTAATACAATGTGCTAGACTTTCACTTTACATCGAGTTAAATTAAGCCACGTTTCATTAAGTTCATCGTGGTCGCAGATTTTAGCAAAGTTTGAAACTGTGATTCTACAGTCAGGATTTTGTCTCCATTTTCCCCACCAAACTATTCTCGTTATTTTGGTATGAATATAGCAGTATCTGCTGTTGACATGTATCATATCTCATTTTTGAGCCAATTTCATTAATACTGTATTTAAAACATGTTATTCTTATAACCTGATATATGGTATTATAAACACTGATGCGTGTTTAATTAATAAACCCATTTTAAGGCGTTGTCAAACAGAATCTCTAAAATTAGAATACTTTCAGATAGTGATCATAGCATGTTCAAGGTTGTGGTTTTCTCGCTTAATGCTTTTGCATTGGCAGTGCAAACGTTTCAACTTTGATAGAAGATCTACCGTTATTATGGCGCCAGCCGTGTTTAATAATAGTATGTTGACAATAATTAGGCTGTCGTTTTAGTTTATTGTACCATTAAACATTTAAAACGCGTTTAACATTCGACCGCCAATTTTACCTCTGGAAATATATAATTTTTGGGAAGCGTAATTTATGACGACATTGTAAGGTTCCATAATGATAGGGATTTATAATATTATTAATGAACGTATATCACTTATCTTCTTGGAAGTGCAGCTTCTTGGGTTTGGGGATTTACATTGTTTTTATTGCTTACACAAAACAACATATATTATTCTCCAGGAACATGCCACTAATAAATTGTACCAGAGCGTAATAACAAAGTGACATATTAAAGCTACACGTTTACATGGACAAGCATAACGAATTTCAGCTGCGTGCAGTCCCGTTTTTAAAACATATATAGGTATGATAATTATATTAATTCTAAAGGTGTCTGCTTCTAAAAATAATGTAAACAATGCTTAGTATTTTTAGGAAAATACGTATTGTGACGTAACTGAGGGCTTCAATTATTACAAGCAAGGCACCGATTAGATGGCTGGTTGAAGAGATCCGTTGGTCTCTTACATCGCAAATATCAGAAGCGCTATCAAAGATATAAGAATTGTTCTAAACGCTTCGCTGTTACCGCCCCACCCGCAAAAGTTCTAGAACCCCCTGGAAAACTCCAGCGGCAGGAGCTTGCTCGCGAGTGAGTCAAGCGTGAGATAGTGGGTGAGTTTCTGGGCGACATAAAGTGCGCGACGAGTATAGTTATGACGATGGTTATGACACACTGCTGCTAATGTGAGAGATTGGAAAGGTCTTGTGTTCGACATCCCACCGAGTGAAGCAGAAGGAAAAGGAGGCTGATGGGCACGTATTTCACTATGCAATTACGCCACGAGGAAAAGAACTGATCCTGGAAAATGAACTAGATTACATTAGTGAAGTGACAGTGAGAACTGAACTAATTACATCAGGGATATTCCATATAAAATCGGATAGAGGAAAACGTTCATTATATGTTCTGAATTTAACTTTGTGTGCTTTTGGGGACTCGTGATAATAAGTTTTCTGCAAAATATGAATGATTTATTACTTATAGTTTCCATATTAGCAATATAACGAACTATTGCAATTTTTTTTTTACTTTCGAGATTAATAATTGTTCTGCTGACACACAAGACCATCAATCTTTTGATATTCTACCTCCTGTATTGACTATAAATTAATATTATTCAACTATTTACAAATGAAATGATAGCAAAATTAATTCATTTATCCACTATTTTATTTTTACAAATGCACACATATTCGTGGCAAGTATAGAAAGAGAAATCAGTTTTTAGTTTAGTGGTACCACTGATAGAACACGAGAAAATAATTCCTGAAATTTTCTGTGGAAAGGGTTTTCGTAATCCAAAGTGCCGGCCCCCATGGCCACGATCGCTAAGGCGTCTAGCTTTGGTGCTTCGTGGGCAGGGGATCGTGGGTTCGAGTCCCGCCTTGGACATGGGTGTTATGTGCATTTTTTTTTTAACACCTAAGGTCATATCGGGGGCTTCGCTTCAGAAACAACTCATTCACTGTAGGTTTGTGTAGGGTTTTTAAACATTTTATTTTCTTCAAACACACACACACATACACTCTCACATACAAACTTCCAGATTCTGTAGGGGATAGGGAATGACTCCAGTTAAATAAAAATTCCCCGCCCCAGTCGGGAATCGAACCTAGGACATCCAGGTGAAAAGTCACCTCGTTGACCACTAGCTTCGCGATCGACCATGGATACTTGGTCACCTTTCCATTCGAAAAGAACTGTTCATTTTCATCAAATTCAGATTAAAGCTGAAAAAAGCTCGGGTCTCGCCGAACTCCAAAACAAAATCACTACTAATGTAAAAATACGCAGTGCACCAGTAAATGTGCAATCTATTACTAGTAGGTACTACTGGGTTTGTCGCAGGTAGTCATAATGAGGGCATTTCAGAATTGACGAAAGAAAGTGTTTTGCCGTCATTAAGTGAAACCATTCGGTTTATTGGAAACAAATAATAAGAGGAAGCATATATCCTAATTGACAAAAAATTATGAAGTCTCTCTTAAAAATGTTTGTATTGAGTTAGAAAAAATTTACGGTACAGCCGATAGGGAAGTTTGTTTTGTTTATCCTGAAGGTTAAGGCGCTCTAAAGAGAGAATGCGTTGCCTGCAGTAGGCAATCCACACACATCCAACCCCTCTCCCGCGCTTATCTTCAATTTCATAGGATATTTTATTTTTTATCTGCTCTTTCTGAGATCGTAACAAAACTATTTACATGGGTAAATATTTTGTGTTGTTAGTAGAATATTTTAACATTTTCTACTATTTCTTTTAGATAGTGATGCCTATTTGAACTCAATTTTTTAAAATGACATATATGGCTAAAATAATAACACAATGACTATATTAACATGTCCTACAATTTTTAGGATATATAACTATAAGTATTGTGGTTATAAACGACAGAGTTATTTACATGTTTTTAAATGAAATTTACAGTTGAGCATCATATACTACAGTAGTTATTGTAATAAAAACTATTTTGCGCAGAGATGTGAAATGTTGCTGTGACTCAACACACACACAAAATATTTTTGATTAAAAAAAATACGAGGTAACCTTTTTTTCTGTTGATTGGGCGTTTTGAGATGGACTGATCCATTAGAGAAGTGATAGTCAAAACTGAACCAAATCATATTAGTGAAATGGCGTTAAAAACTGGACAAAGTCAACGGATGTTTCCTCCCGTTAAATGACATGTAAATATTTTCAAAATAATGGCAAAAAGTTTCCAAGAGAATGTAATAATGGGTGCCTCAAAGGAGTCTCTGCAGTACACTCGGACGCCTGTGTCTGTGGCTAAGTTGGAAACAGAGCTGCGGCGGCGGAGCATTAATGTTTGCTTCCAGTCTGCTTGTGCTTGTGAAGTGAAGTCAAAATATTATCCATTGAAAAGAGCGTTTTGGTTGAGGGCACACTCCTTAATCGTGATAAGATTTCAGAAAATGTAAAACGTAAATTTCTTGTCTACATCATGATTCTGTATTAGATTTAATTACTAAATTCCCTGAAACGGAATGATGCTCCGAAAAACGGTAGGTCTGAACTTTTAACAAGTTAAACTGGACTAAATTTCGGATGTAATGTTAAGTAGCCCCACAAAATGAATGCAGAGACACATACACACATACATGCACACACGTGAACACCGATATGCATTTTCTCCCATAAAATATTAACATAAATAACCTATTAATTTTAAAATTCATATAAACACTACGGATATTTTAAAATGTAGAATTAAACAAGTTGTTACGGATTTAAATATTATGTATATACAATTACAAATCGATGCATTTTTTTAAACCAATTAAGTTTTAGGCTATTTATATACACATTCAAGAAAATGTTCATTAATACTTTCAAGAAGAAGTAATTAAAAGAATGGAAAATGCTATCAAAATATTTATTTACGGATATAAATGGCTTAAGTAGACCACCATAACGATCATCAAATGGAGAATAGTGTAGTGTAGTGTACCGGAGGGGATTGCGCGCCTTAGCTAGTGATTAGACTTTTTGTACGTCAGACCCTTGAAAAATAAGGATGCGATGAGAGCAACTACTAGGGCAGCCGGAACCAGATTGCGACAGGGAGTCATCGTGGAATGTACCTAACAGTTCCCAAGCAGTTCTTCATCTCGACGCGATGAGCGCTAGGAGCCCGCGCCTTACATCTGAATAAACGCCCCTGAATATACCGTCGACCCCCAGCGCTATCCCTCCGCCGAGATCTGAGTTTCCAAAGCACAAGCATCTCCATGAGAGAGTGCCACCACCGCAGTCCTTGCCGACACTTACAACCCTGAAAGAAAGATCAGACGGATGAAATGCCGATGAAATGCCGATGAAATGAAGGGACAGGAAATTTGGGGAATGAAAAACCCTCTCCAGCATTCGCCTACTGGCCCAGGAAAACCCACATAAACACTTTGGTCAGAGAGGTCGGCCGCGGGAAACCGATTTCATGACCTTCCAAATGTCAGTCCCAGAGAAAACGTCTGAGTCACTTGGATTAGTATGGAGAGTTAGTTTAAACGAAGCGAGTGACTGGCTTGAACCGGTAACTCGAAGGCTCAAATTCGGGGGATCCCGGGTTCGATTCCCGACGGTTGCCAACTATAACCAGATATATTTCATGACCTTCTCTGGTCGGTACACGAATGCTAAAAGAGTTATTTGTTTAAGAAGCTATCAATTGCCGGATCATATTAGCGCCGCCAATATGCTGGTATTTGGTCCAACAGGAGCTCTTTATGGGGTGTAGCTTTTAAGCATGATTAAGTACCATCGTCTGGGCCGCAATATTGGGATCAGAAGGCCAGCGCCAAACTTACTGAGCCATCCCATCCGACTAGACGAACGTTAGGGTGGATTTTCTTCTATCACGATTTCCTTTCCGTCGTTTTTCTTTCATTCTGTTCCTTCACATTTTTCAGGTGTGCATCCAGGTTTCATGGCGTCGGGCGGAGATATAGATAGCGTGGATGCTTGCTCCAAAGAAAAAATATTTCCTGGCTACCAGAGGGCTGCCTGATTACAAGGATCGTCCATCCACGTCTCTGAGCTGCTCCAGCAGTGGGAACAGGAGGAAGTGGTTTACTAAGTTGCTCAAACGGAACCCGACCTACTCATTAAATAAATCCTTCATTAACAAGCACCCATTGTGTATTTCATTTACTAACGTGTGCATTGGGGGACGATGTAATCTTCGAGGATTATCGCCGCCCTTTTAAAAAATATAATCGGCGTGCGATGTTCCTTGCAGCAGGGTGTTATATGCAATCTGGAATCCGCACCTCAGCTTGGGTTAGGCCTTCTGTACGTCAGACCTCGGGGAAGAGAGAAATTTACAGAGGAGCGTCCTGTAATCTGAAGAGGCGCTTCATATTTTAGATAATTATGCTTCAAAAAGAGCTATTTCATCTGGTCTTAGGCATAATCATTAATACATTCTAGAGCCAGATTATTTTCATTTGTCCTCATATTTTTTTTTCTTCTCCATATTAACTCTGGTAGTAACTAACACATTTAGTTGCACAGATTTAAACTTCTTTTTTTAATTTTTTTTAATTCTACAAACCGCGAAAATTTAGAATTGCCAACCAAGTAACATTTCGAATGCTGCTGTCAAGGAGAAATTACGCAAACAATGGACATTCTTAAGGTGCATTTCGGAGACAGGATTTACAGTTCTTTCAGCAACCGCAAAAATGCCCATCGTGTTGTGTTTAACCGTAACATGCATCACCTAATCTGCATTGTCGTTACTGAAAGTTATGCCTACAACTTCTTGCCTTTCGATTACCCTTAGAAAAGGTTATGCAAAAGGTAAATATGAATATTTCGCGTGAAATAAGGAACTATTATTGCATCAGTCTTCCCACTGCTCTTATGGCAGCAGAAGACCGGAAAAAGCACGTTAAATAATGCTCCTGTTTGTCAAGGTCTTGAAATACATTTTCCGTTGTAGCTCATAATGGCGACAAACTGTCCGTGTCGAACATGTACGTGGAGTGCCATTAGCGAGACCAAAACATGGTCTGCTCCTTAAGAAACATTGTGCAATTTCTTACAGAACCAAGCTATATACCGAATAAACGACCCCAAAGTGATGCCACTCACTCCTTATATAGATCGATAACATTAAAACAGAGTACACTTGATTTCCAATCAAAAACCTATGCCATCATACAATAAATAATTCAAATTTTAATCTCTATATCCATAATCGTATTAAGAATTTTCTTTATCGTTAATAATGTTTACTAATTTCCTATAAAAATATTGAAGATGGTAAAAAGAATCCCTTTTTGATTACCTCGCTTTTGAGTACTTCGGTATTTTATTGTCAATTACAGTTTTCTTATTCTTAAACAGTTATTTGAAGTAATATGACTCTTAGTGCTGTCATAATACTTTATCACTTTATCATTTAATTTACTTATTCAAAGTACAGTCGGTATGTGCCGATACTTTGGTTTCTTTATTTAATGTTAGCAGAATCCTCTTCTCAGTTGTATGGATTTCTTTTCGGTTTGAACAAAATAACGATGAAAGGGTAGGGAACGAAAGAAGTTTACCTGAGTGACTCGAAGGCATTCGCAAAATTTTTCCGTGTCCTATTGGTCTGATGTTAAGAGTCTAGCACTAACGGACAGAAGGCGTTTTCCGGTTACGGAGCGAAGGAAAGAGGAGCGTAAAACAAACATAAGCGCAGTGGTTGAATAAAGCTTCCTCGTAAATATTATCATGTTCATTATATAATGCCATTTTAACGAAGTACATGAATAACAACACAAAAACTATATGTCCTTATTGAGCAAGATTCTAGTGCCACGAGAGCCTTAGTTTTTTTTTTTTTTGGTAGTGTTTAACGCCCGCTTTAACTACTAATGGCATCGCAGGCGGTGACACTGATGATACATGAATGATGATGGAGCACCGGTGGAATGCGATGGCGGGGGAAACCGGAGTACCCGGAGAAAACCCACCCCAGCGCCGCTTTGTCCACCACAAATCTCACATGCGGTCGCTTGGGATCGAACCCCGGCCGCCTAGGTGAGAGGCTAGTGGTCTAACCACTCGGCCATGGCGCGGCCCGAGAGCCTTAGTGCTATATGGAGGATCTCCATTAGCTCCAAACAGATGGAGGAAGTAACACTAACGGGTTATTGGACAAGTGTCGTTTTACAAACAAAAGTAAACAAAAAAAAAAAAGTTCAGGAACTGAATTATACACAGATGAACCACGCAATACGAAAACGCATTACAGAAGAGTCACAATTTTACTAGAAAAGAGTTGAAAGCTCCAATATTAAATTTTTAAACATAATCTTAATTCTGGAAAGGCAGAATCAGAGTAAACAATTCAGTACCACGGTCGGGATTCGAGTAATAATTTTCGGCTTTTGATATGGATCGGAGCTACGAGGTTCATGTTAGCATGTTATCAAATTCTCCACGTGACTCGAATTTTCCCGGCAGAAAACAAGGCATTCTCAACTTCTCTTTGAGATAGCATATCCCAATTTTTTTTTTTTTTGGTAGTGTTTAACGCCCGCTTTAACTACTAATGGCACCGCAGGCGGTGACACTGATGATACATGAATGATGATGGAGCACCGGTGGAATGCGATGGCGGGGGAAACCGGAGTACCCGGAGAAAACCCGCCCCAGCGCCGCTTTGTCCACCACAAATCTCACATGCGGTCGCTTGGGATCGAACCCCGGCCGTCTAGGTGAGAGTCGAGTGGTCTAACCACTCGGCCACGGCGCGGCCTGCATATCCCAATGAGCTTCCGTTCTGAGTCTACCGTTCTTAGGTTTTCTCAATGAACCTAAGACTGCATTGAATGCTAGACTCGGTAATTATCTGCCATCTCATAAAAAGAATGTGCCAATCAACTTGGCCTACTAGAACCAGGTGTAACCATGGATGCGGGAGGAGCCTGCTTTATTAATTCCTTACAAACTTAACACACGCCTAATTACTTGGGCACATTTTTTGCAAACTTGTTTTATAATGAAATTATACAAATTATATAAAGGGCTTGTGACGATACATGCATATAATAGCTGTTTCCACTAAGAACATACTTATAGTCTTACAAATAGAAGTTATGTGGTTTAAATCAGATCGTCATCCTAATAACCAATAAGTATTGTTAAGTAGCTGGGTTGAAGTTTCATACCCTCAAAACATGTGACTCTACAGTGACTCTCTCACAGTGCTCTGTAGCTCTAAAATAAAATTGATAATGCTCTACAGGGACTCTCTCACAGTGCTCTGTAGCTCTAGAATGAAATTTATAATGTTCTACAGTGACTCTCTCACAGTGCTCTGTAGCTCTAAAATAAAATTGATAATGCTCTACAGTGACTCTCTCACAGTGCTCTGTAGCTCTAAAATAAAATTGATAATGCTCCACAGGGCTCTCTCACAGTGCTCTGTAGCTCTAAAATGAAATTCACAATGCTCCACAGGACTCTCTCACAGTGCTCTGTAGCTCTAAAATGAAATTCACAATGCTCCACAGGACTCTCTCACAGTGCTCTGTAGCTCTAAAATGATATTCACAATGCTCTACAGTGACTCTCTCACAGTGCTCTGTAGCTCTAAAATGAAATTCACAATGCTCTACAGTAACTCTCTCACAGTGCTCTGTAGCTCCAAAATGAAATTCACAATGCTCCACAGGACTCTCTCACAGTGCTCTGTAGCTCTAAAATGAAATTCACAATGCTCTACAGTGACTCTCTCACAGTGCTCTGTAGCTCTAAAATGAAATTCACAATGCTCCACAGGACTCTCTCACAGTGCTCTGTAGCTCTAAAATGATATTCACAATGTTCTACAGTGACTCTCTCACAGTGCTCTGTAGCTCTAAAATGAAATTCACAATGTTCTACAGTGACTCTTTCACAGTGCTCTGTAGCTCTAAAATGAAATTCACAATGCTCCACAGGACTCTCTCACAGTGCTCTGTAGCTCTAAAATGATATTCACAATGCTCTACAGTGACTCTCTCACAGTGCTCTGTAGCTCTAAAATGAAATTCACAATGCTCTACAGTAACTCTCTCACAGTGCTCTGTAGCTCTAAAATGAAATTCACAATGCTCTACAGTGACTCTCTCACAGTGCTCTGTAGCTCTAAAATGAAATTCACAATGCTCCACAGGACTCTCTCACAGTGCTCTGTAGCTCTAAAATGATATTCACAATGCTCTACAGTGACTCTCTCACAGTGCTCTGTAGCTCTAAAATGAAATTCACAATGCTCTACAGTGACTCTCTCACAGTGCTCTGTAGCTCTTAAATAAAATTCATAATGCTCTTCAGTGACACTCTCACAATACTCTGCAAAATAACCCACTAGGCTCTATACTACTCTACAATGTTCTGCACTATAACTCACATGTCATCGTCCTCCGTCGTGTAGGGGTAACATACTAGCATCTGGTTCCCAAGGTTGCGATTTCAAATTCGGCGGAGGGCGAAAGGTTCGGGGGTAGAAATCCTTAGTACAGTTTCCTTCGGAAGGGAAGTAAAGTAGATTTAGGCACGTAAAGGAACCTCAAGACTGATAAAGAGGTCTCAGAGCAAACGTTACGGCCTTTCACGCCCAACATAGAGTGGAACGCTAAGAACCCAGCAGTTTAAAAGCGTCTATTAATAATAATAAATTTAATTTAATTTATTTAGGGTTACAATGATTTACACTGACCCTCACATATCTCTACAGTACTCTACAGTGCCACTCTAATAAAACTGAACATTTATACGATTTGAATCGAAAGTTAGGGATATTTAAAGGTATTCTAAAATTGCTAGCAATGCGTAAGAAGTCATTTACTCCTGAGAATGAGGCTAATGAGCACTTTATGAAATACAATACTTATTATAGTGGTCAAAATGTAATGTTTTGGTATAAGCCTATCTGTATTCAGTTTAATAACTTAGTGTTTATATTTAAACTTAAAATTAGACTATTTCTTGTAAAATGATCTGAGAAATAGAATGCTAGACATACGAGCAGTAATATTCAGTAGTTAAAGAAACCAAAGATAGATTTAGGTTTTTATAACACTTTATAACAAAAGTAGAAATGTTTACATCGTTTACTGTTAAATATCACTGTATTCTGAAAAGTGCATATTATTATGAATTTAGTAGACATTTTATAAAGTTTAAAGATATGATAGCTTGTGAAGTACTCAGTTCTGCTGTGAAAGTATATGTTTAGTCTCTATCTAAACTGGTGCTAACGGCGAGCTTGCTTTACAACCGAGAAACTGGGCTAACGCCGATTTCATCGTTTAGAAATTTGGGAAGAAAACTTACTCACGCCAAGCGACCTGAACATCAAGATTCGTGCGCCTTTCTCTCAGGATTTCATATACATCTGGGTTTCCTCTCACCAACCTCCTGCTGACTGTGATGGAGGGCGTACAAAGTTTCAAATTCCGGTGACGGCACTACCAAATATTTTGTTGTAACAAAGTATTTGCTATCACTTCGAAATAGCAATTATATTTACTTTGAAATGTAAATTGCACCATCTGTTGCTTTAAAGTTTTTAAACCTGAAAGTCATCAAATGCTCTTATTTGGTGAAAAACATATTCCTTCATCGTATATCTACTAACAAGAATGTGTTTCTATGGCTGCAATGTGAAAAAAAAAAATTGAATGTGTTCCATTCACGTGACTTCTTTTATCTGTTCTGCAAACAAATTATTCTTGCAAAGATTATTTTATCTACATCATCATTATCAAATTAACCTTTACCAGAAATTGTCTTATTACCTAGTTCCTTAAACGAAGAAAGTAAATAAGAGAATACACTTCACTAAAGCGACTGATGAATCTCTTAAAAGCTGCTGCTATGCGATTGTCATTGAAATTTGCTACTCTTTCTATGGTCAGGAGTATAACAGATATGAAATGGTTAAGGTCTTCCCGCTTGAGAAAAGTTTAAGTATTTTAAAATTGACACCAATAACAGGCAATATCTCAGAAATTGTAAGCTCTTAAAAAAATATATATGTTGCGTAAATTGTGTGTTTTAACGAGATCTATAGTTTTTGTGCAGTAAGTTTTGCCTATCTGTTACGGTTCACCAGTTGTGCAAAAGTCACTCAAAATAAGAGGATTTCATAAGCTATACCCAATAAATTCATTTTATTTGCCAATTAAATATGTTTAATAAACGGCATTTTAATCAAAATCGTTATATATTTTAGCAAATACAATATTTCGAAAAATGATCCATGAACGTTTAGTTTGGGGGGGGGGATTACCCTGAAAATCTTGGTGCCGCATCCTTGGAAGATACTGAACTGAAATACAAAGTTTGATATTTTACCGACTTTTCGTTATTGAGTGATAATACCCAAAACCCCCCCACACACGCACACACATACACAAAACATTCACGCGAAACTTTTTTCTAAATAATTATTTTATTTAAGGTCCTCAAAACATGCATTTCGGTGAAATATCGCTACCTAATTTTTTGATGGAATACCATGTGCATTGTACATATTCGTACATGCTAGAGAAGGTAAAACATATCTGTTTCTGTAAGCCCAACTATACGTGAAAACTGGAATGTATAAAAACGAGTTATAAATGATGGAAGTAGAACAAAGATTTGAAATACTATTTTAAGTGCAGCTCTGAAGCTTTAGCTCTTCTGGATTAATACGAAAGTGATGAGAGCTGTGTCTATAAAAAATAAAAGCGCGTATCAACTACCCAATTCTGATTTTTCTCCTCCGTAAGATTTACTGCTAAAGATAACCAACCTTTGACTCATCCCAGCCCGTGCTAATTTTCTACGTCATTGAACAATATGTGAAATAAAAGGGAGACCCAAATACTGCCTCTCTGAAACAGTTTCATTGCGATTGGTACACAAATAAAGGCTAAACCAATGCAATACGGTCCAGCTTTCTAGAGGAAGGTGTGAGAAATTAGTTGAACGTATGTTTAAACTAGACGACGGCTACGGCATTTCTATAAGAGCTTTCATCAGAGACATGGATAGAAAGTAAAAAGTAATGCCGGCATTAAAACGGCAATAAAATTATGAGTATTAAGTGCTCAGCTGATGCGGCTAATAGAACCGTAATGAACCCTGCGAGGGAAAGATACTACTTAATGCCCTTTAGGAAGGTTATGGGGGAAAACATTCGATAAAACATTAACCAGGTTGGTGATTGTGGCGATGTGTTAGTTCCTCGTTCTACTCAAAATTCTTGAAATGCTAAAAACACTCAAAGAAACGAAAGCCGGAGGGCTAAACTTACAACGGCAATGGTGACGAAATAGGACTTCTAATATTGTAGGGTACTGGAATATACGTATATAAGGATTATAAAGAGAGGGGTATTTAGTACCCAGTGAAGTAGAGAAATATAAAATGGATATTGCAGTCTTAGGTGAAAAGAGAGAGGATTTCAGAGAGAAAAAGGAAAATTTTCATCTGTAGTAAATAAATAAACAAATGGGAGCTAAGCCTGCGTATAAATTTTAACTGCAAAGCAGATGAAATCAAAATACAAGATTATAAAATTATGAATGAGAATTATGGCCTTTAGAAGGAAAGTAGCAGTGATAGGAGCTTATACGACAACAATGGTCCATCAGTTCTTGAGAAAGATAGATTTTGTATATAATCAGATACACTATACAAGACCTTCTAAGTAGGAAATAAATTATAATTAGGGAGACTTGAATGCAAGAATGGGAACGGAACATAACAGTAAAGTAGTAGCCTAATTTGGAGAAATGATTATAAGTCTAAGACATAAAATTTTAAGTCTTAGGTACAAAATGTCATGTTAATGAGACGGAGACTAGAACATTAGCTAGAATTCAAGCAAGTAATTTGCTAGCAACATAAATGATTTTTTTCGGAGTGCAGCAAGGAAATAAAGAATGAAAAATTTAACAACCAGGAAATCAGAGATGTGATGAGTGCTAAATATACTATTATTATTGCAATAATAGATGAAGGAGAAGGAGAGGGTGAGGAGGAGGATTGAAGTTATTTGGACAGATAAAGAGGATGGAAAGTAACAGAATTCCAAAAATAATTTGGAGTTGAAGGTCGAGGCAAAGAGAATGAAACGTAATCCTAAAGAACAATGGATGGTTGCAGCAAGAAGAGATATGAACAATAGAAGTAGTTACAGAAAAACGTGTAGAAGACAGGAATCTGTAGTGAAATAAAACGTTTTTAGGTTGAAGGATAATTATTGTTTTGTAGAAAAATCGCAATCAAAAGGGGATAAAGTGTATTGAAAACTTCTCAGCTTCCGTGTTTGCATCTATGTTTTATTTGCATTGCCCTTTATTAAATTCGAGCAAAGCATTGCCTTAAAAGTTCAACTGCTAGTGACAACATGGCAACTAGTTTGCAAATTGCCCTTCAGAATGTTATCCATATTTTGTTACATGAAAAGCATTATGCTAATTCAGTGACTGCAATAATGCTCGAATAACAAAAGAGATCACGCTGGCGGGTCTAGAATTGTTGGTGCAAAACAAAATAGCTCTGTTCTATTATGAGTTGCTTTTTGTGCCCGTCATATTTGCTCCTTAAAATTCAAAGGAAAATTCACCACCTGACTGACAGTCAGTGGGACCAGAGATTTAGAGCTCAAAATCTTGCTTTTTACTTTCTCCATACGCACTATGTACATAGTGTATAGAGAAAGTATTGCACTCCACCCAAAAATTCGATACCGAGATTTCACCGGAAATATATGTTTTAGGGTCCCCAATATCCAAAAAAAGCATTTTCACAAAAAGGTCCGTGTGTGTGTGTGTGTGTGTGTGTGTGTGTGTGTGTGTGTGTGTGTTGTCCGTGTGTCCGTGTGTCTGTGAACACGATAACTCAAAAACGAAAAGTCGGTAAAATACCAAACTTGGTATTTAAGTTTAGTATCTTCCAGGGATGCGACACGAAGATTTTGAGAAAATCCCCCCCACCCCCAACTACCCTTTACATGGAACTTTGTTCGAAAATTTTGATTTTCTCAAAAATGGCTCTAACGATTTTGATTAAAATTTAGGATATTAAACATATTTACCTGACAAATGAAATGTATATCTTGAATTTTCTGGGAATAGCCTCTGAAGAGTAGTTTATTCTGGATGAATTTTACTAAATTTTGAATAACTGCTAAACCGAAAGAGATGGACAAAAACTTACTGCACAAAACATGCAGAGCACATTAAAACACAATTTATGTTATATACATTTTTTTCGTGGAGTTCGTCGTTTTTGTCACATTCCTTATTTTTGGTTTCTGCTATGAAAAACGTATAATTTTCTATTACTGGAACTTGTCAACTCCTATCCATATAAACAAAGGAACTTCATTGACAGCAACCAGCTTTTGACTATCACTTTAACCTACGGTTGTCCCTTATTTCGCTTCTACTTACAAGGATGCGAGTAATAAGACTATTTCTGCTAATTTTTTCTGATTAGCATAAAGTAAATAGAAGTATAAGCTTTTTAAGAATTATTTGTTGCAGGGATATGGAGAAAGTCATGTGAATGGTACACATCAGATTTTTTAATCAGCCATTGAATCACCTGTGTTGTCTACCCGGCCGGTTAAACAAATGAAACATAAATCAGGCAGCCGTTAAACACTACGGCTTGTGAATAATATGTGTTTCAAGATGGTATTATTACAATTATTGATGATAATATCTCTGCAGGCTTAGAAAATATATACACTAGGATGTATAAAAAGTGCACATTCCCCTACATTGTTATCTGTTTTTCCCTCCGTAGAGTTTCCATTTTTAGGTATCCAAACATTACCCCTCCCAGCCATTATCAGTTCTCTGCGTGACTGGCCTGAAGAAAAAATCAACTCAGGGACATAAAAATAGCAATGAGGGATGCTCATTATGAAATGAAGGGATATTTTGGACACCGTCTCTATGAAAGAGTTTCGCTACGATTGATACACAATGAAAGGCTGAACAAATTACAAGCTGTTTCTGGAGTGAGGAATTATTATTTGCAAGTGTTGTTAAACTCGACGGCGCTATGAGAGCTTTCAATAGCGACATGGAGACGAAGAATAAAGTTATTGTGCTACTAAACGACAATAGGAAGACCAATACTAAGAAAACGGAAGTGTAGCATGAAAATATAAGGTTTAAGTCGTAATATTGCCCTTCGGCCATGTTTTGAAGAGGTAAAGTAAACTTTTCAGTGGCTAGAATTGCCCTCGGAAAATAGAGTTGGTTACGCTTGTAGAGGGTGGGGGTGAGATGTTATCAGAATTAACATAGACAGCTCCGTTCATTGTGGGTCATGCTTTTTGCATGTAAGGCACTATACATTTGCTCTGTAAACACCGTAGTGAATTTCAGGCGTACTGTAAATAAGACTGGTCATTGCTTCCCTTTATCACATTACACTCTATAGAACTAAATGGGGTTTACACTTAACAAATAATTTCCTATCCATTATATATTAGAGAATTTATTGGAGAATAAACTGCTTCTTATCACTTTAGTAGTGAAGTTAAACTGTTATTTGGAACATTTACATACCGGTTTTATGTTCTAATCCGGCTTATTTTTATCACATAGGTTTATCGCATAATAGTTTATGATGTTTACTTACAACAGCGGAACTGTAAAACTTGTAAGATAATATGAAATAATTGAGTTTACTGTAAGATTTAGTAAGCAAATAGATTTCAAGCCCGAATTGTTTGACTCGGCTTTGCGATGAGGTTCTAAACTTCAGCTAAATAACGAACACGCGGTAACAAAATGCTCTTTTTATCACTCAAACAAATAACTATTTATTGCTACAAAAGCTCCGCAGTAAATTTTTCTCTTGTAGCGTCTTCCATGTTAGCCTCGTGTAACTAAGGTCACGGGTTTAAACCCGGCGGAGGGGGATACATTTTTTAGGGCCTAAAAATCCTTCGGATGGCTTCTTTCGGAAGGGAAGTAAAGCCGTTGGTCCCTTGTCGCAGATTCACGGCACGTAAAAGAACCTCAAGCCTAATCAAGAGACCTCTAAACAAAATTAAGCAGTTTTCCACGCTCAACTTGAATGGATCGCGAGAAGCAAATAGCTAAAGACCGTCCATAAATAAAACTCAGTTTTATTTTCCATCGACGCTTTGACGTGTAGACAGTAAACTGCTCTCTCTCTCTCTCTCTCTCTCTCTATCTATCTATCTATCTATCTCACGCAACTACACAATATGAACTTCAGTTAAAACCTGACTCAAGTGGCTTGCAGCTCTTTATATAGCTGTTGATGGCGTCGATAAACTTTTCCAGAGAAAAGGAAATATTCTGCACGTTTCATTGCGCCCAGATTTCGCATTCTAAGTCTTTGAAATATCACTGCCGCTCTCGACGTGTTAATTTCTCACACTCGTGCAATATGGCAGTGGAGCTATAAAAAGAAACCATCATACAGGTGCAACAATAGCTATACGGTTGAAAGCAAGCCTCTCACACACGTGCGGCGATTATCGGCCACCAAGGCACAGTCATAATATGTAATTTTAAATGGAAAAGGTTAAGGATCTGAGGTTTCATTCTAAATTGTAAACGAGCATTTATTAGATGTTTTTAGTGAGTTGATCTACTTTCCGTTTTCTAAGGTCCCAGGACGCCGTTTGGCACTGTAAAGGCCGGTATGTGGTAGTGGTAGCTTACAAACTATACTGATCACTGCGGACTGCATTAACACTCTATTCCAAATTAATTAATAATCATCTAAAGACACTGAATTATTCAGAATCAGACAACAATACATTTAAAACATAGGTATTTTTCCTTAGTAACAGCAACCATAAACTGATTACTGAAAAAGGTTTTAATTATCTTAATTTTTCACAAAATGTTATTAAATTTAAATATACAGGCTGTTAATGAACTACACCGAAATAATTTGCGGTAAGGTGTACCTGACTGATATAAGTAATTTGAGATCGGCGATGCATGGTCCCCGGATAATCATAACGCAACTACATAGCGTTAAAAGTGTGGGTATCAGGTGCTGATAAGTCGGAGTTAAAGCAAAGCGGGTTGAAAAATGGCTTAGAATGTCTTTAAAATTGCTGCTAAGTATAGAAATATCGATTTTTAACATCTCATTACTAGCGTTCTCAAAATTTAATGTCGCAAAAGTCTAAAAAATCTCGAACTAATCACTTGACAGTGCGACGCTGAACATTCATTAACTACGTTCATGAGTAATGTAGTCTACTCTGGAGGCGTTTTTTCATCTGCTCTGATGGCTTAATGCGTAACGCAGGAAGCTGCTATCACAGAGGTCATGAATTTTGATTCCTGTCATAGAGTAGATATGTTTTATTATTATTTTTTTCATTCCAGACGAAGTGCCGCGATACGTGAGCGAGACCCGAACTCGGAAACTATCTTTTGCTTGAAAGCCAGTATTATAACCACTACGCTAGGTATGTACGCTGTAATATGACCCTTCGTGTTTCATGTTGTACTCTGGAATGGTTGATAAATTAGCCAGTGGCGTACTGGTACTTCAGAAACTTATAGCCGTTACCTCGAAATTTCAATAAACATGCCATAAGTCTCTTATCTGAAATTACTTACTCAAGTAATCTACATATTCTTTTAAAATATTTCGGTGTAGTTCATTAACACCCTGTATATCAAGGAGTTGGACAATTGCAACAGAAACACAATAATCACCTATTGGAATTAAATAGTTAATGTTTATGAACGACTATAAAAACGCAGGAAGACGATGCAAGATTACCCGGGCATCTTGGAGATACTCAAACGTGGTCGTGCAGCCGTTTCTCAATAATATGATCAATTACAATTGTATTACCTTTAACCACAGCATTTTCAAGTGTAGGTTTGGAAAATTATAAATAGGTACAAATAATAGAAACACCTAACGCTTAAATCCTTCATATAACCTTCGCAGTCTAAGATTTCTATATCCACGCTACTATATGCCAATAGAACTTATCTAACGTTAGAATTAAGCCTCTTGTATATTAAAGGAGAGAAAATAAGTATCAGTAAAGACATATCGGTGATGGAAACAAATTACAAGCAAACTATAAATAGAGCTTACCTCGAGAATATAATCACAATTTCTCGATCTTTTTATTTTGTTTTATTTTAGTTATCTTTGACCAGTCATGTGTGTTAATTTAGGGGGAAAATCATGTTTTACACTTACATGCCTTTCTGTAGCTGCTCTATAAACAAACTTCTTACAAACGATTATTTTCCTTTCTACACAATGCTAATCGATGTAAGTGTTAGCAGGATGCTCTTATTTCTTAGTTCCTTATAAGTAGAAGGAAACTAAAGGAATGCACTAGGCTAAAGTGATTGTCAAATGTTTTAAGACCTGTGGCTATGCGATTGTCATTGAAATTTGCTTCTTTGCTTGGCCAGAAGTAAAACAAAAGGGAGTTATATACATTTTTGAAAGAGTTAACCGTTTTCGAGATATTCCGGATTATTGGTTTCAATTTTAGCCACTTACACTTTTCTCAAACGGGAGGACATCTTTCTTCTGGTTTCTCGTTTGTTTACCCCTGTCAAGTAAAGAAGTTACAATTTCAATTGTTTCACATAGCGAGCGGCTATTAAATGATGAGACTATCGCTTTAGCCCGAGCAGTTTCTTATTTCCCTTCTACATAATATGGAACTAGTAATAAGACTAATTCTGCTTATGTTTATCTTGATTAGCATGATGTAGATAGCAGATTAATGTTTGAATAAAAGGTTTGTTTACCGAACAGCTAGGACATTATGTGAATGGAGCACATTAGATTTTTCCCTTCTACTTACAACGGATCAAGTAACAAGGATAATTTCTGCTAATGTTTATCTGGATTAGCATGATGTAGATAGAAGAATAAGCTTTTTAACGATAATTTGTTACAGAGATGTAGAGAAAGTCATGTGACTGGAACACATCAGAGTTTTACTTTCTTTAGCCCGCAGAGTGGATAGAAAAGGTGTTTATTCCAGCTAAAAATTCGAAGTCGAGATTTCACCGGAAATATGTTTTGGGGTCCCCTGAATCGGAAATAAGCATTTTTAGAAAACAAAAAAAAAAAAAGGTCCATGTGTGTGTCTGGACAGCATTGCTCAAAAACGAAAAGACCGTTAAATACCAAACTTACCGCACAAAAATGTAGAGCTCGAAAAAAAACAACAACAAAAAAACACACAATTTATGTCTTTTACGTTTTTGTTATGGAGGTAACCGTTTCCGAGATATAGCTTGTTATTGTTTTCAATGGTTACGTATTTAGACAGGTAGTGTCCGTTTTTCTTTTGATCTACTCCTGGCCAAGTAAAGAAGCGATTTGCAATGACAATCGCATAACGACAGCTTTTAAAAAATTTGGCTATCACTTTAGCCCAGTGCATTCCCTAGTTTTCGTCACTTATAACGAACTAAGTAATAAGAATATTTTGCTAGTGTTTATCTCAACTAGGATGGTGTAGAAAGAAGAATAATCTTTTGTAAGAAGTTTGTTTGTAGAGCAGCTAAAGAAAGTCATGTGAGTGTAACACATCAGGTTATTTTTAAACTTGCAGAATGCCGTAGATGTACATAAATCACCATATCCTTTGCGGTTAGTAATGAAAACATTTGCATTTATATCTCAAACTACTTATTTAGGAATCTTTAAATACACATGGGCAGCCTGACCGGCCTCACCCTGCCCCCCCTCAACCGGATAAAAACGAATAACAATTTTTTTTGGGGTTGTGTTTAACGCCCGCTTTAACTACTTATGGTGAGTGACACTGGTGATACATGAATGAAGATGGAGCACCGGTGAAATGCGATGGCGGAGGAAATCGGGGAACCCGGAGAAAACCCACCCCAGCGCCACTTTCTCCACCACAAATCTCACATGCGGTCGCTTGGGATCGAACCCGGGCCGTCTAGGTGAGAGGCGAGTGGGAATAACTAGTGAACAGTAATATACTACTTAAGGTTTATGTGAATATAATTGTTTAAAATGTCGTCTTCTGTGGTCCAGTGGTTACAATGTTAGCCTCTAATGCTCGAGGTTGCGGGATCAAAACCCGACGAAGATTGATGGATATTTTTCGGACGTAAAATCCTTATTATGACTTCCATCGGAAAGGAAACAAAGTCGTTGGTGCCGTGTAATGTTTATTTGTAGGAAAAATAACCCCATATTACCTGTCTGAAGAATGAATACAGACGGCCATGAGTGGAAGCTTGCATAAACAAAATCAGATAAGTGGTATTACGTCATCACTCCCGGTGCATGCTTGGTATAGCACGACAATACTGGGATGCAGCAGTTGAGTCTCTTACAGTGGACGGGCTTGAATGAAGTCAAAATGCAAACACCGCCGCTCGTAGGCACACACTGACAAAGTAGAAAATTAATGTTCATTAGCGATACAAAAAACAGTAAGTTTAACCTATTGTGGATATTTTAGTTTATTCCTGTTTACGTATGCTGTGCTGATGTTTTGATGGCCAGACTGTACTACGTACATTCCAGCCTTCCCTGACCGCTCTAAACCGTGCCATGCTACACCAGCGACCTCCCCTAAAAACTACATTTCCTTCAGACAAGTAGTACCTAGAAAGAAAAGGTTCCTGGGCTAATTTCGCCACGTTTCACATCCGCAAGTCGTAATTTCGTCGTATAGTGTCATCTATTGTCGAAGAGTTGATCCTTCGTCACCATGTGGCTCGCAAACTAGAAACTGCCTGATCAAGAAACCACTGTAATAGTGGCCATATATACGCCGGCATGGCGTGATAGGACTTGAATTGAATTGTTTAATGTAACGCACAGTAATGGCATTGTAGTACATTTTCAAGAGACATCTATATTATGTATTCAGTCTTACCTTTATTTAGGTAGAAATTAATGAACATTTATGAAGAAAAGCGAAAGTGTTTAGTGAAAAGTGTTTTGTGCTTCATTGACCTTCCTGAGAAGTTGGGGTTAGGATAAGAAACAAACTAAGGCGTTTCGGCACTGAACCAGTGAGGTTTCTGTACCTATGCTGACGAGGGGACGTTCCGCGGGAGTAATTAGGTGAGAGGATACACCGTGCGGCCGGAATCAGGAGAGACGGCACATTAGTAATAGCATCCATAGGCTTACCAGAATGAAACTCCCCGCCAGTGAACAGGCAGACCACGGGCCTTGCTCCATATAGTGTCCTCATACCCCAGCACCCAGTCGAAGTCGGGGGACGGTAAGAGTTGCACGAGTATACTTTATCATGCCACGCCGAACCGAGCACCTATGCCAACACTTGCAAAAGTGAAAGAAATCAACAAGTTGAAAGATCAATGAATGATAATGGAAATAACGGAGTGACAGGAAATTCGTGGGAGGTATTAAAGCTTACCTGCATTCGCCTGGCGACCCGGGAACACTCCGAAAAAACCGAAAGACCAGGAAGTCCGGTAATAGGAATCGAATTTGCGGCCGCCCGAATGCGGGCCACAGACCTCTGAGTCATTCCGCTTGGTTCGTGAGTTTATTTTGACGTTTCAAGCAGTTGCTAAAAATGGCAGTGGTAGCTGTAGCCATTCATGCATCAGGTTCTGGGTGTGAAACAACACTTTCAGTTACGAGGCAGTAAAAGTGTAACTGAGAGACAAGGTGGGCGATTATTGTCTTTATTGCAGTGGGGACGTGACCAGAGATACTCCTCCCACAGATGTTGGTGGAATACATTTCACTGAGTTAACGTTTTAATTCTTTTTTTACGTTACTAGAGCAACTCGTTCAAACGCTAATTTGACAGGAGAATACTATAATGGTGATCACCAGTTCCCGTATTTTGAAGACCTAAAATTGTTTGAAAAATGACCTATCCAAAAGTCGGTTCCACCAACCGCTTCTCAATTGTAATGCATTGTTAAGGGGACTGGGTACTCCCTTCGTACCAATGTTAAATTTGTGATTTTCTGGACTGCTCATTTCCTGAACTATTGAAGATAGGGCAACAACATTTTTACTGTTGTTGTAAACTACATTTGTTTAACTATTAAAGCAATTTGAAACAATTTGTTTGACACATTCTTATACATTTTTTCATATATATATCTTCAGTAGGTTTTGAGATGAGCGCACCGGAAATAAAAAAATAAATCTGTGAAAAATGATTTTAAACTTTAAGAACAAAATAACCTTACATTTAGTTAAATTATAAGTTTATACTTCCATAGTGAAAATCACCCTTGTCTAGGAACGGCAGAGTGATATTGGCACCAATAGAAAGGCCGAAATTTCCCCTTTTTACTGGTGTGTGTTTATAAACTCTATACTTGGAATCTCAGAAGCTATGATTAGAAAACTAAACACTAAATTTAGTGTTTAGAACGCAACAATAATTTAAACAGCGAACACATGTAGATAATATGATTTTTTTGTAAATCTGCGGTTCGATTTCAGCAATACAAATCTGGATCTTATTTTTAGTATTACAAATAATCAAAAAGGCAACAAACAAAATTAAAAAAATTGAAGCATTTTTAGCCACCCGGTCCCCTTAAACTGATGTAACTCTGAAGTTAACACAAGCTCTGTTTCATCGTACAATACTAACTTTAACACAGTGTTTGGGTCGCCACATGACCGAGAGATTAGACCACTCAACTCTCAACAAGGCGGCTGGGTTCGATCCCAAGCAACCGCATCTGGGACTTGTGGTGCACGTGGCACAGGACGCGTTTTCTCCGGGTTCTCCGGTTTGCCCCACCATCGCATTCCACCGGTGTTCCATATTCATTCCATGTATATTCACAATCAGCGTCATCGCCTGCGGTGTCTATGTAGTAAAAGCGGGCGTTAGACACTATAACACACATACACACACGCACACACACACAGTGTTAAACTCGGCATTGAGTTAAAAATCGCTGTATTTGGAAGATATCGTATATAATATTTCCATAGTCCGGTTTCACACACCATACTAAATTTTAACACACTATTAAGCTGGTTTAGCACTGAAGTTAACGCATCGAACAGTCTTAGATTGAACACAGTGTTAACTTCGGCGTTGATTTAAAATCACAGCTCCCTTTTGTAAAAGCATTTACTGATAAAGCTGGAAAATACCTGCCCCAAACCAAGCTACTAATTCGCCATTTTTTTATTTTTGTATGCCACTCATAATGAAAGAGGTGCTGTGCATCATGATGCATTTGAAAAACTGCAACAGGATAAATGTTTTATGCGACACAAACTGCCCAAAGCGGTGCGAGGGGTCCCGGTTTCAATTCCCCTTAGCGAGTAGGAATTTTTTTCTCAAGCCCAAATTACTCCCCATCTTCCCCAGGGTCTGTAAGTCTGAATGCGTGTGTGATTAAAATTAAAATTAAAATAGAAAACCTAACGACATCAGTACACGAGTTAACACCATTGCCGATAGGCAATATGTTCTAGAGGGAAATGCCACCGATAGGACCATGCAGTTAAAGAGTCATGGACACACACACACACACATGGAGCAGCAAAATAGCAGCCGTGAGCACGGTTTATAAGAAGCACGAGAGGTTTCAATTCTAGGAAAGGCAGAAGAATGCCTCTTTCTCCTATGTAAGTAAGTATTAACCACTTTTGAAAGTTTATGCTATTGATAACTATCATTTAATGGCAAGTGATAATGTTGGCATTTACAAAGCTGGTGTTTGTGTGCTTATTCGGAAGATGTCAGAACAATTGCATCAGAAAGCAAACATCAAGCAAGCATAAAACACTTTCGTTCGTTTTGGTTTTTACCTAGAGTCCACCACCCGTTTTAAGCGGTGCTATTGCAATGTTGTTCGCACCTAGCATTTTTGGTGCTGCGTTTTATGTTAGCATAAAATTGCCTTGGTTGCTTGCTAGATCTGGTGAGAAACCTGCATTTCAACTAATTAATTACTCACATATATTCTTCCAGACTGCATTCCGTTTATTAAGTGTAAGTGTTAGTTTTTCGCACTCAGTAATACCGTATAGTTAGTAACTAGTTCTACAATGATTGTCGATCGGTGAAGCATTAGATTTTTCAGCTGACATCACAATTCCAACCTTCAACAATCAGAAACCTCACACGGCAATAAAATAAACCATTAAAGTAACTAGTTGTCGGCAAATAACATGAGAGATCTGCGATACGTACACAAAACGGCATCGGGGCGCGTTTAGAATAGTTTAAGTGGGTCGCGCCGTGGCCGAGTGGTAAGACTACTCGCCTCTCACCTAGACGGCTCGGGTTTGATCCCAAGCAACCGCACGTGAGATTTGTGGTGGATAAAGCGGCGCAGGAGCGGGTTTTCTACGGGTTCTCCGGTTTCCCACGCCATCGCATTCCACCGATGCTCCAACTTCATTTCATGTGTCACCAGTGTCATCGCCTGCGGTGCCAAAGTAGTAAAAGCATTCACTACAAAAGAAAAAAAGAACAATTTAAGTTTGGTCACCGCCTTCTCTAAAGTTAATGTTTGCAGTTATCTTTGAGGCTAAAGGCTCTACATAAACTTGACAAAGGCATGCTTTTAACAATGTTTTTAAAATAATGTTAGCGAGTAAGCAGGTTCGTTTTTTTTAATGTTTTTCTTTTTTTTTAAATCGGCTGATAAATAGGCCCTAAGATTTATAAAAATAACAAAACTACAAAAAATAAATAAATAGCCTTAAGCTGAGACTATTTAACGTATTAAAATAGGCTCACTAAAATTATAACTTATACAAGGACGTAAGTAGAACAAAGTAGGTATAAGAATAATTATAATATAATTAAGAAATTAATTTAAAATAATTTTTCCAGTGGTTTTTTATTTTCTTTTTTTACGGTCTTCACCGCGAATGTACAATATCCATACTAGGTTAAGAAGGCATTGTATTCCACCCAAAAATTCGATACCGAGAGTTCACCTGAAAACATATTTTGAGATCTCTGAACAAAAAAGTAATTTTAGAAAAAGGTCCGCGTGTGTATGTGTGCAGCATAATTCAAAAACGAAAAGTCGTAAGTACCAAATTTGATATTTAAGTTAACTATCTTCCAGGAGTATAACATGAAGATTCTCAGTAAAATACCCTTACCCCACACTATCCTTTGCATAGAATGTTGTTTATTTTTTCTATTAATTAGTATTTTCTCAAATAACTAATAATTTTGATTGAAATACCATATATTTCAGATGTTTTCATAACAAACGAAATATATATCTTGAGTTTTCAGGGAATATCCTCTGAAGACCTCTTCCTTCTGGATGGAGTTTGTATAATTGGTAAACCATTAAGAGAAAGACAAAGTTTACTACTAAAAAAATGTAGATTTCTTTAAAGCACAATTTATGTAATATACACTTTTTGTAGCGTTAAATGTTTCCGAGATATTACTTGTATTGGTTTAAATTTTAAAATGCTTATACATTTTTCATTTGTTGTTGTTGTTGTTTTTTTCTTTCTTCATGCGATGTAAAGAAGCAAATTTCTACAATCGCATAGCGACAGCTTTTAGACATTGGACTATCGCCTTGGCGTAATGTATTCCTTTATTTCCCTTCTGCTTATAACATACCAAGTAACAGCCACTAACTAGTTTTTATTTCGATTAGTATGAATTAGAAAGAAGAAGAATATTTTGTAAGAAGTTTGTTTGCAAAGCTAGAGAAAGTATTAGAGCACACAAGATTTTTTTTTTTTTTTTGAGAATCTGACGGGATAGTAGGACAATTGTTCTTAAAGCAGGTCCTACCAAACCGAAAATTAATCCTTTTAAGATCTCACTTTATACACAAAGGAATTAACCTATAACACATGATGTACGTACTGAAACGCAAAAACAGGTAAAACCCACCTAGCTCATCAATATTTTGGAACATGAGTTCCTAACTATAATTACACCCTCTTCCTTAAGGTTAACATTTCACCCAAAAACAACCCATATCAGATTAAGCATTAAATGAAATACAATTTTTTAGAAGAATTCGAATAAAGGGCGTACAAAGTTACTCTTATTTCTCATTTGAATAGTGAAATTTCCGATGGTTGAAAAGTTATTCCTATATAAAATGCCAATAACATAAAACTTCTTATATTCTAAATGTAAATATAATACAGTTAGTAAATAACGACATAAAGTGTAAGAAAATGACAAAATAATGATGTAAAATTAAAATATATTACCATAAAACACAAAATAAAATCACCAAATAATAACATAAAAATACGCAATTTCTTAATCTGGGAATCATTACAAACATTTATCTACACATTAGCAATTAGCATGCTACAACAGTTAAAACATGTCATCATTAGGATCCGAGCCAGATTGCTTATTACAGTAAAGCATTCATAACATTGTAGTAAACTTATGATGAGGAATATATATATATATATGCAGCACCGTAAATTAATTTGATCCAAATTAATCCTAGTGCCATTAAATCAGAAGAAACAAATGCGCAATACTTGACATAGTCGTTAGACTGTGCAGTAGAAAATGGCTAGTGTAGTAAGCATTTTTGTGAAGTAGCATTATAGATAAAATTCGTTTTCCCTGAATCCTTCCCCAAGATTAAAACAATTACTGTAATGGTCCCGCACTCTGTGCCTGACATCTTGTGAACCTGAGGAGCTTCCTCTCTTCCTCCTAGTTGGCCTACTTTCCACAATTCGAGAAACTGTCGTCATTACACCCAATTTTATATTAACGACGTGCAATGATTTAATATATCACTACTGAATAAAAAAAATACATATCCCTATATGGGACGAAATAATGTAAAAATTAAGAATGGATGAAGAAATACTATTAAACTATTTGATTACCGGTAACTGTAGCTAGCATATTTTGCATTATGGTGAGAACTCCCTGATTAAGAAGCGAATGGCACTTTCACAAAGTCGCCCACTTTGCCAATAATACGGCATATCGATTCTTTTTCTATTTCGTGGTTTTTATAGTTCCCGCCATTTTCACTTCTTTATTCGCACCGTAGACAGCATTCACAGCCACACCAGTTGTTTTGGATACGTTCAACAAGGCTATCCTATCGACTGAGGTGGCTCAGGCGTTTCGTCTGGGATTGGTATTCGGGAGGTCGTGGGATCAGTTCAAGGCCGAACTTTGATCAATGGGATTTTCGGAGGTTTCCCGGGTCACTAGGCGAATGCTGGGAAACATTCTTCATTCCTCCGAACTTCCTGTCACTTCATTTAATTTTCGCTTCATCCCAACCGGTCTTTTTCAGGGTTGTAAATGTCGACGAGGACTGAGGCAGGGGCGCCATTTCGTTTTAGGTGAGAGGCGAACGGTCTAATCACTCGGGCACGACGCGGCCTCATTAACCTTGTAAGATAGGTACCAATTATGTATAGTCTAGAAACGCTTGTTAGTTCACTACTATTATCATTAAAAGAATCGTGTAAAAATGGTTTATTCGGACCTGAGTAGTGGGCTCCTTGCGCTCCCCGTGTCGATATGCAGCTCTCTCCTGCACCGATGTCGGCTGTGCTATGACATTATACCATCCTTCCTCCAGAGGTCTGGCGTACTTAAGGTCCACGGCTGTAGTGTGGGATACCCCTCCGTATCGTACACACACACACACACACACACACACACAGGGCTATCATAACTCTCAAAGCAAAATGCATTCGAAACCATGGTTTTTTCATCACTTTCAAGGTGTTTGCCACTTCTATGTTTAATTACATTGTTCTGACCTGCTGCGCGCTGAGCCATCATCGCGACATAAACAACAATGTCCAGCACCACCATTATGTCGCTCCAGTAAACACGGACATTAGGAATCGGCGACGGAAGAAAATTGTTTAATTCATGTTTAAATGAAACGGTTATTAAAATGCCATGCGTATTCAAAGCCTTTGAAGTATAAAATACTGCATTCAACGCAGTGACAATTTCACTCGCTTGAAAGATTGCGGGGCCGCGCCGAGGTATCAGTCGAATCTCATCTAGATGGCCCGGGTTCGATCCCAAGCGACGGCATGTGAGATTTGTGGTGAACAAAACGGCACAAGGACGGGTTTTCTCCGGGTTCTCCGGTTTCCCTCGCCATCGCATACCACCGGTGCTCCATCTTCATTTCATGTATCACCAGTGTCATCGCCTGCGGTGCCATGTCAGAAAAGCGGGCGTTAAACACTATAAAAAAACAAAAAATACCAGGATTGAGTGCAGCCACATGATGGAGTGGATCAAGTTTTACAGTAGTAGGCTATACGTAACCTATCTGTTCTATATTCATGTTAAATAGTTATATGGTACCAATAGAGCGAATACACTGATGCCCTGAAATGTTTTATGAATACTTCAACCAGAACTTAATTGAGAAATTTCGTGGTGGTAGTATCACCCAGCGATTGGAATAAATTTCGTTCATTTATAACTACTTCTGCTGCTTTGATAGTTGACTGTCTTGTATATCCGAGTATGGTAAAGTATTTTATAAGCATTATAATGCGTTTAGCCAACGAGTGGGTATCTGTTTTGAAAATTTGATGTGTTCCTTTCATATGACTTTTTCTACATGTTCTGTAAACAAACCATTCTTGAAAAAGATTATTTTTTATCGACATCAACCTGATTGACATTAACATTAGCAGAAATTGCCTTGTTACTCGCTTCCTTCTAAGCAGAAGGGAAATAACGGGGTACGTTAGGCTAAAGCGGTAGTCAAATCTTTTAAATGCTGGTTGCTATGTAAACAATTGAAGTTCGGCTCACTTTGCACGGTCAGTAGTAAAGCCAAAGAGAGATAAAACGAAAGGTGAATTCCCGTTTGAGAAAAGTTATGTAGTTTAAAATTACAACCAATCACAAGGAATATCTTGGAAACGTCCATAAATTGTGTTTTAACGAGATCTAAATTGTTTGTGTAGGAAGTTTGTCAGTCTCTTACAGTTTATCAGTTATTCAAAATTCAACCAGAATAATTCAGAGGATATTTCCAGAAAATTAAAGATATGCATTTCGTTTGTTAGACGATATCTCAAACATATGGTATTTTAATCAATATCATTATATACATTTTTAAGAATTACAATTTTTCGAAATATGTTCTATTTAAAGGTTAGCTGTGGGTTGGGGTTTTCCTGAAAATCTTCGTGTCGCATCCTTGGAAAACATTATACTTATATACCAGTTTGGTATTTAATGGACTTTTCGTTTTTGAGCTATGCTGCCCAAAGACACACACTCACACACACACACACAGACTCACACACATACACATAGGCACAAACATAAACGGAATTTTTTTATAAAATGCTTTTTTTTTTTTTCAGGGAGTATCAAAACATATATACCGGTAAAATCTGGTTATCGAATTTATGGGTGGAATACAGCACCTTCTCTATACACTATGTGCATAGTACGTGTAGAGAAAGTAAAAAGAGGAAAAAAAGTAAAGACAATATGAAAGGAAGTACCATTAATGTCATGAGAGACCAAGCGAAAATACTTGCATTCTGAAAGTCCCGGGACAATTCTTTCCTTCTTTTTCAAACCCGGCAGAGGACGGTAGATGTTTTTCGTGCGTAAAAATCCTTCGCATGCCCTCATTCGGAAGGGAAGAAAAGCCGTTGGTCCCGTGTTGTAGATTTGCGGTACGTAGAAGGACCTCAAGCTTGATAAATAGGCCGCTGAGTGAAATAAGCAGTATACACAGAATATGACGCTAAGAATCACAGCAGTTAAAGAACGTCCATAAATAAAACTCCGTTTCCATTTTCTTTCTATTTCTTTGAGTGTTTAACACCCGCTTTTACTATATATGACACAGCAGGCCATAACACTGATGGTACATGGAAGGCGATAACACTGATAATACTGATCCGTGGAATGCGATGGCGGGGGGAAACCAGAGAATTCGGAGAAAATCCGCCCCTGTGCCGCTTTGTCCACCACAAATCCCATGTGCGGTCGCTGGGTACCCCGTCGGGCTCGTCACTCTGACATTTTAATTTTTCGTGGTGACCCTAGGTCGATAAGCCTGGGGTAGTTCCTCTACCACCACAAATTTCCTGTCCCCACCATTTCCTTTCAGCTATTTCATTCTCAGACGTGTCAAGATGGGTACGTTGCGATGAATTTTGGGCTGTAGAAAAACATCTAGTCCCTTCTGGAAGTAGCTCGTTTCATTCCGGGACCCCCAGGTTGAAGATGGCCAAGGCCAAGATTGTGATTATTCTGGATGTTAGGAATACCGTCCTGATTAGAGCATATCGTCGTCCGGAACCTAGTCACACTGCGGCTTCCTCCCGTTGGAAGCACAAATACCTTACTGTGGCTCACGTGTTGTGATGTGCTCCAGGACCCTCCGGCAGACTAATCCCAATCCTTATCGTATGAGACTAGCATCAGCATTCTTGGATCTCACTGAGTTAGAAGGTACAAGACACTCAACGACAGTATAGTTCAACGCCATATATCACCACCTGGCTTCCTTCAAAACGAGGATAATCTACAGATAGTTCTTACAAACTCCATAGAAGCTGTTTATGATTTGACCACACGAACTCAAAGGAAGAATTTTGAAATGTGTGATTTATAACAGTTTAAATATTCCGATAAAAACCTCCCGAAGGAGGTAATCATCTAATGGGTTTTGGACAGAAACAAAAGCTTCATACACGCTCCCAGGAAAAGAATTGGCTTTTACTGAAATGGCTTTGTGTGCGACCAAAGCAATGTCGTTGCTTCAAGGAGAACATGTGTGACGAATTCCAGTCCCACAGAACTACTTGTTCATATAACGGATTTTCTTAGGTGACATTAAAGTATCTTACTCAGACCACTGTGCTGTTATGACTTACATGAGTTATGCTTTTGTTTACATATATGGATCTATAACATAGCATATGGAAACCGTGAGATTCTTCCATAGGTACAATATATATTATGCATAAGAAAAACGCCTTTAATTCCTGAAATGCTGTTAATGAACCTATATATATATATATAGAACTACGTATCTGCAACTTAAAATCTGAAGGTTATTCCTGATTATGATTGGTACCTCTCTTTCTATCTAAAGGAAGAGAACATAATACGAAAACAAGTATTGCGTTTTCGATCAGGTTTGTTTATTTACTTATTACTTTTTCTTGTTAAACGTTTGAAGAGCTCAACCCTTTGATATAGAGGTATCTAAGTATTTTTTATTAAAATGTTTAATGACACAGGTCGTACTGAAATCTATTTAACCTAAAGGACGAGAGTTTGGGTAAAGTATATTATGCTTTGTTGATCATCTAGTAAATATTATATGTCATTCTATTGACATGTTCATGTGTTGACGTTTAACATATTATTGAAAATAAATCATACGATAGGTTTATTATCGCATTCAAAACATATTTAGTTTATAAAATGCCAAGGCTCTAATATAGAAGTTATCATGGGATTTCATATAACCTACTTTATCATCTCGTATACCGAGTGTTTATCTCAGCCTTAGGAGACTTTTTTCCTTGATATTATAATATTTTAATTTTTTTCGGTGGCATTCTTTTCTTCCCTATAGTTGTTACATCCAGAGAGTAGAGTAACTACATATCTTCATTTTATCTATGAAAATGGAAATATGAAAACTTAGCTCATCCGTTTTTTTGTGATATATGAATGTATCTCCAATTTATTGTGTTTTCAAACTTAATTATTATTACCCACTAATATTAAAAACTCACTTTACTTGCGAAAATCCATAATGGGCTTGTACTATTCAAACTTTGTACACATAATAAAAACAAAATAATTCTATCAGGCGAAGAGGACTCATTTAGGGCCACATATGTGTAGATAATCAAATGACATATGTAAAAGAATTTTGATATGTTACATCCTTATGTTACATCTTATTCATTGTGGTTTATTTTTGTACAGTCTCCACAAAGCATTATTACAAAATCTAGTTTTTCTCCACTTCATGCTAATCGAAATAAACTTTTGCAGGATTAATTGTATTATATACTTCTTTGAAGATTCAAATCGAAACGATACTAAAATGCTTGAAAGAAGATCGCTGTATACTGGCCTTAAAAATTCATACCTTTTCATGGCATTGCAAGAAGCAACTCAATGGCGACACCATTTAAAGCCATGACCAATTACTGAAAAATCAAAACCAATAAAAGCAGATATCTTAGAAACAGCTGCAGAAAAAAAAAAGTTTATTTGAAATAAATTCTGTGATTTAGTTTATCATTTTCTGTTAAAATATCACCCAATTATTGTAAAAAACAAATCTCTCAAAAATGTCTAATGAATTTCTTGGCCCTATAATGTTTGTCACGTTCAAAAACTATGCCAGTTTGAAAAGCCTACATCCTTGAAATGTAATTCGCAAGTAAGTTTTAAACTTAATTTTATCACATTTCAATATTTTAACATTTTGCTTCAATTGGAAAACATCTTCTCTTACAATTTTTATGACAAGAGGCCAAAAATTGCACTGGGTGTTCAAAAAGCTGTTACTAAAACACTAAGTATTGCATTTATACAATCAAATATATGACATGAAATCGAAATGCACAAGTACACATATTATTTCATGACTACACTAAATTGTATTTTTACTCTTTAGTCAATATGTACAATATACATAGTAGGAAGAGAAGGTATTGTATTCCACCTAAAATTTCTATTCCAAGATTTCACCGGAAATGCACGTTTTAGGAATCCCTGTATTATTTTTTTTTTTTGGCAAAAGGTCCATGTACCCTTCAACACGAAAACTAAAAAGCGAAAAGCCGGTAAACTGCCAAACCTTGTATTTAAGTTTAGTGTCTTCCAAGGATAAGACGCTAAGGTTTTGCGGAAAATCCCCCCACCACAAACTACCTTTTATATGGAAAAAATTTCGAAATGTTGTATTTTTTCAAAAATGGCTGTAATGATTTTGATTAAAATACCGTATGTTAAAGATATTTATATAACAAATAAAATGTATTTCTTGAATTTTCTGGGAACAGTATCTGAAGACCTCTTCGTTCTTGATGATTTTGTATAGCTGGTAAACCGTATATGATAGACGAAGACTTGCTTCACAAGGAAATGTAGATCTCGCTAAAGCACACAATTTGTGTCATATACATTTTTGTCGTGAGGTTAACCATTTCCGAGGTATTCCTTGGTATTAGTTTCAGTTCTAAAACACTTAAAACTCTTCTCATAGGGACACTTTTTAGCTTCTGACCATGCAAAGAAACAAATTTCAATCATATAAAATAGTTTTTGTAATATTTGACTATCGCTTTAGCCTGGTGAATTCCTTTATTTCACTTCTCTTATATGGAATTAATGAATGCGACCATTTCTGCTAATGTTTATCTTGATTAGCACGAAGTACAGAGCAGGATCAGATTTTGTAAGAATAATAAGTTTCAGAATAGCTAGAGAAAGTCATGTGAATGGCACACATCAGCATTTTTATTCTACAGAGCAAGCAAATAGAAAAAATCTGATACATAGTTTTATCAACCAAAGCAACTAGAACTCAGTAATATTTTCGGCCTAATAGCATTAAAATTGTATGAGGAGACACACTAATAATTAAAAACTATTAACTGTAAATGTTGACAATTCAATGGATTTATACACAGGTAATATGACATTTGTGTACAGAAATTTAAATGCCTAATTTAAAAGCTGTAGAAGTTAGAATTGAGACACATTCCCCCTTTAGAAATATCTGCAATTTTTGTGTAAATTTGAGAAACAAAAGAAAAAAGTATAGAGCAGACTCCACGTTTTTAGGCTGTCGATTGTACTGCCTGCTCACAACTCCCAAATATGTTTGGAGAACCACAACTGCCATTAGTGTGGGTCGTTAAAATCTGGTCGGCAGGATGTCAAGTAAATCCACTGACCATGCACAAGATGGGAACATTTGCTTCTTCAACCTGTCCATTGTGTGACCTTCAAGACGAGATGGATCAGTTACATCTTCAGTGGTGCCCAGTTCTTTCTTCAACGTCTACTCTATGTGAAAAATATTGGGGAGGAACACCATGAGGAAGATACTACTTCCATGCAAATGAAAGCATGAGGCAACAAAAACAACCTGCTTTGTGTTTTTATACTCCTTTTATGATTTTCAAGATAAAACAATGCAAAATTCTTAAAATATTCCCAGAAACTTGAAGATATATATTTTTATGCAAATACAGTATCTTAAGTAGGTATAATTCAATCAAAACCTGTAGTGCCATTTTTGAGAAAATAACAAATAAGTAGCATTTTTCCATGTAAAGGGCAGTTCGGCATATTTTTTGAGGATCTTCGACTTACATGTTTGGAAGATACCTACCAAAGTTAAAATATAATTTTATAGTGTTTATCGCCCACTTTTATAACTATGGCATCGCAGGCGATGACACTGATAATGAATGGAACAAGATGGAGTACCGGTGAAATGCGATGGCGGAGGAAACGGAGAACCAGGAGAAAACCGGACCCTGCGCCGCTTTGTTCACTATAAATCCCACATACGGTCGCTTTGGATCGAACCCACCTTGGTAAGAGGCGAGAGTCTAACCACTTGGTCACGGCGAGGCCATTTTAAAATATTAGATTAAGCACTTATCCAACATTTAGATTTGAGTGGTGCTGTTTCTCTCTTTCTCTCACACACACTACACACATATACACGGACCTCCTTCTAATTTTTTATTTAGGGAGCATCGAATACATTTCCAACAATATCCCGATACCAAATTTTTGGGTGGAGAGCAATACTTCCTCTACCTGCTAAGTACGTGTCAGAAAAGTAATATAGGATCAAAACGACAAATCTTTTTGCACAACGTTCGTTAGCATTGTTCATGGATAAAGTACACATCTCTTAGGTAACCTGATAATGGATTGTTCATAGCGAGTCATTTATTTCTGTTGCCATTTTCCGGTATTTAGTCAGGGAAAACCCGGAAATAATGAGCGTATGCATTTGAACGGAGTTTACCACATGTGGTTTACCTCGTGAGTTCAGTGTGAATTTCCGATAGACTGTGCCATGAGTTTCTTGAAATTTATGTGCTTCATGTGACTTTCAAAATGCAATTGCCATTAAACGAAAGGTTTTGGCGTTCAACGCTGTAAATCATTTCCTACATTCAAAGGCAAAATTGTATACATGTATGACTGGCTCAGGCGTCTCGTCTGAGCCTGACATTCGGGAGGTCGTGGATCAATTTCCACTGCCAACTTCTCTGACCCATGGTTTTCGGGGTTTTCCTGGGTCACTAGGCAAATGCTGGGGAGGTTTCTTCATTCCCCTAAACTTCCTGTTGCTTCATTTCGTCTCCATTTCAGCCAAACAGTCTCTTTCAGGGTTGTAAGTTCGGCGAGGACTGCAGTGTCGGCGCCCTCACGTGGTGGTGACTGCGCTTTGAAAATGCAGCTCTCGGTGGCGGGATGGCGTTGGAAGTTGTCTGTAGACCCAGAGACTTTGGCTTCTAGCTCTCCCCGCATCGGGATGAAGAACTTCTTGGAATAAGCTATTATTTAATGATGACAACATAATTATTTTCGTGTGAATACAATAAAAGGTCAAACACATCTACTAATGCTCATTGCACAAATGTAATACAAAACAAATAATTTTAGAGAGTTAAATATATTTAATTGCATGTATATGCATTCACTCATCTTGAGCTACTGAATTAACTCAAGAGTTATAAATACGGTAGAGAGCCTACAATTAACTTATTAAGTTAGCATTTTTACTTTTTCTACATTACTATGTAATAAGTACATAGAGTAGATATTGTATTCCACCCAAAGATTCTATCCCGAGATTTCACCGAAATACCTGTTTTGAGACACTCTAAAATATTTTTAGTAAAAAAGGTCAGTGTATGTATCTTGAACAGAATAGCTCAAAAATGCAAAGTCCGTTATATACTAAACTTCGTGTTTAAGTATACTATCTCCCAAAGAGATATTAAACGGCCCTAAACTACCCTTTATCCGGAAAAATGGTCGACGATTTTGATTTTCTCAAAAAATCGCTCTAACGATTTCGATTAAAATATCGTATAATAAAGATATTTACGTGACAAATAAATTTATTAATTTGAACTTTCTGGGAATAAATTCTGAAGACTTGTATATTCTGGATGAATTTTTCTGAATTTTGCATAACTGGCAAACCGCAATAGATAGACAATATCTTATAACACAAAAAATGTGGATCTCATTAAAACACGCGTTTTTTGTAGACCTGACCGTTTTTGAGATACTCCTTGCTATAGGTTTCAGCTTTGAAACAATACTTATCTTATATGGGAAAAAAACAACGTATTTCTGTGACATAGCAACCAGCTTTAAAAGGATTTGCCTCTCGCTTTAGCTAATGTATTCCCTTATTTCCCTTCTACCTATCTATAAGGAAGCAAGTAATAAGACAATTTCAGCTAATTTTATCTTGGTTAGCAAGAAGTAGATAGAAAAATGAGCTTATTAACAATAATTTGTTACAGAATGTACGAAAGTCGGGTGAATGGAACATGTCAGATTGTTGTATTTTCTGCCGCACTGAAATATTAAAGCACAAAGCCGCACCAGATGCTGAAAATAGTTTTATGGCATTCGTATCATGTCTGAATGCCACTAAATGCCAAAATTGATTATATTTAGCTGAACAAGAATATATTTTAAATGAATAAATGATAGCTCAGAGAATTAACCATTTCAAAAGATACTTTGGCACCAAAGGTCAGACAAAGGCTTGGGCATTGATATTTAATATATTCTGTTTTAAAAATGTTTATTTCTTAAAACAAGTAATCATTACTCTACCCTTTTAACCATGTCGGTTTTTGCATTTTGTAAATATCAGTTCTCGCAACACACGTTAACGTTGAGCACCGTATGCTCTAAAATTTCCAACACTGTAAATAGAGATCCAAGTTTTGTCACCTTTTGTTTCTTTTGTGTTCCAATTTACCGTCTTTTATTTACTGATACACACAAATAGCCGTACACAAGCTGGGACTAGAACCCGCGGTCCTCCACGCAACGGAACACCGAAGACAATTACTCTAGTCACGAGGACCTATTATATTGGATAGGCAGCCATGAATGTTTTACCGTTTGCTGAAAGTGAAATGTTCTCTTAACCAGTTAAATAATTGAAATATAAAAATCCACGAACCAGATGCTTTAATGAGCAATACTATAAATAGCATGCACATCAAAACAGCTAAAACATTTGTCTTAATATTTCGATTCAAAAGTTACCAAATACTTTTTGGGAAACCAGTTAATAATATTTTACTCTGAAAAAATCTGATGTGTTCCTTCGCGTGACTTTCTCTATCTGGTCAAACAAACATTCCTTACAAGAGATTATTTTATCTACGTCATGCTAATCGAGATAAACATTACCAGAATTGGTCTTACTTCTTGCTTCTTTGTAAGTAGAAGGGAATTAAGGGGTGTAGTAGGCTAAATCGATAGTTAGATATTTTAAAAGCCGGTCGCTAAGCGAAACAATTGACATTGGGTTCTCTTTGCATGACTGGAGTAAACAAAGGACAGACGAGAAGTAGGATGTCTCTCATTTGAGAGAAGCTAAGTACCTTAAAGCAGAAACCAATAACTCGAAATATCTCGAAAATGATTATCTCCTCGATAAAAACGTATATGACAAAAATTGTGCTTTAATGGGATCTACATTCCTGTGTAGTAAGTTTCTATCTCTTAAGGTTTACCAATTATACAAATGTTATACTAAAGCAATCCAGAATGAAGAGGCCTTCAGAGGCAATTCGCAGAAAATTCAAGATATAGATTTCGTTCGACAAAAAATATCTTAAACATATGACATTTTAATTAAATTGTTACAGTCATTTTTGAAAAAAATCAAAATTTTCGAAAAATGTAAAGGGTAGTTGGGGGTGGGAGGATTTTCTTGAAAAGCTTTATGTCGATTTGAATGGAAGACATTGAACTTAAATACCAAGTTTGGAGTTTAACTGCATTTTCGTTTTCGAGCTAAGTTTCTCAAAGACATACACCCACACACACCCACACACACGTCACACTGACAGACAGACATACACACAAGACCTGTTTCTAATTTTTTTTTTTTTTGCATTCAGGCAATCTCAAAATATGTATTTCCCGTGAAATCTCGGTATCGAATTTTGGGCGGAGTACAATACCTTCTCTATTCACAATGTCGTATATTGCACATACGGGCTATAGAAAGTGTTTTGATCCGTATTTTGATTAGAGAATAATTTCGGGGACACTTAGAAAACTCCCTCTTTAATGAAAGCCCAGAAAGGTACTACATGCACATATTCCATGACAAAAGTAGCGTATGTAATAGCCATTATAGGCGATTAAAGACATTAGCAGTACTTTTGTGAAGACTGCTATTCGTGGGTGTGCCAGAAAACAGTATTTAACCAGGATGATACTACTCATATCGTAGTGTCACATGAATAAGCACAGAAATAGTAACGTGTCGCTGTTTTAGCTATAAGTAGTAGATATAGGCTGATCCTAGGCTCTTAATACGTGTTTTCATGTGATTACACATATTGCTATCAATTAAAAAGTGTTAACACATGTTGCTTCCCTCCCCCAGCCCTCCCACTCTTTGTCGGTCTTCTTCTAATAGCGCTTACATGATTTCTCAATTAGAAGCGCTAAATATTGCTTAAATGGCTTCAAATTGATAATATTATGTCCATTGATTAGCAATTGAGTATCAATAAATAAAAACCCCCGAATATACACGAGGTTGCTCTGGTGATTGAGTAGATACAATACACACCCACAGGTCATTTCCACGTAAAATTGAGTGTAGATTTCATTTGTACAACCAGACTTAGCATATCTCAAATACATATCACTTTTAATTATAATTAAAATAAATAAAACTTAAAAAATCGCGAATTTGACGCGACGCGTAGTCATTGCAGTTTTCACACGACATAATTCGATTAAAATAATCTGTTACGAATTTTCGATCTGAATCTTAACAGTATACTGAATCAGTGTAATCCAATATGGTGACATTAGGAATAAATGGCCCTAGCTCAGATGTCCTTAAGCTTCATCAAATGAGTAAGAGGGGGCTAAATAGGACTATTTTTCTTATGCCGCTTTCAATTATGCAATCGAAATTATGCATAATTGCCCATAAAACGATTTCCGAGTGAAATTGAAAGACCTTCCATTGTTACAATATATGCCGGGCACCTCAAGAAGTTCATTTTCTAACAATTAGATCAAAAAATAGCTTTACTTTACTATGGTAATATCGTTCATACAACAGAAACCATTGCGCGCGCCACCGTTTAGACACACAACAGTTGGCTCATAAGACTCGGATCTCACACAGATATGGCGCAACTAGCCCAGTTAGACGGCAGCATCGTATAGGTTAACCATAGGCTACCTTGTATCCATAATTACAAGTCAATAGCTTGTTTAGTTTTCGAATGACAGCATTTTAAACATGATACCTTTAGAGTTTTCACGAAAATGGAGGATTTGGAAAAATGAGCAGTGATTAAACACTTCCACTTGAAAAGCTTAACACCTAAAGAAATCAAGGAGGTAATGGACATTACATTGAAATATTCTGCCCCATCATATTTAATGAATGAAAGGTAGGTTGCAGAGTATAAAATAGGACGTATGAGCGCTAGTGATGAGCCTTACTCTGGACGCCCTGTTGAAGTGGCACCTCCAGAGATTATTGAAGTAATTCGTCGTTTAGTACTGGAAGACCGCAGGTTAAAGTTGTTTGAGACAGCAGAGTCTGTAAACATGTCCAAAGAACGCGCAGGCAATATTTTAAGTAATGATTTGGGCTTTCACAAGGTCTGTGCAAAATGGGTGCCGCGTTTGTTTGACACCTGATCAAATGTTGCAAAGAAAAGCTTTTCTGTTAAGAATGTGGAGGTCTACCGTAAAAATCCCAGTGCATTTTTGAGACGGCTTATTACCATGGATGAAACGTGGATACATCACCACACTGCAAAAAGTAAATCACAGTCAAAACAGTGTATTGCGCCAGGTGAACCAACTCCAAAAAAGGCAAATTCAATTTTGTTAGCTAACAAGGTTATGGCGAGTGTTTTCTGGAAGGCATAGGACATTATTTTTATTGATTACACGGAAAAGGGTAAAAGTATCACTGGTGATTACTATGCAAGCTTACTGCAAAATTTGAAAGACCTGATTTGGAAGAAAAAAAAAAAAATAGTTTCATCATGACAATGCCTTGGCCCATCGATCTCTCATTGCAATGGGAAAATATGTGCGAATTAAAGTTCGAATTGCTTGAACATCCAACCTATTCGCCATATCTGGCACCCAGTGTCTACTACCTGTTCCCAACCTCAAAAAAATTCTTGGAGGACGAAGATTTCACAGCAACGAGGTCAATGATGCGGTTAACAGCTATTATGAGAACCTTGATAAATCGCACTACAGAGATGGTTTAATTAAGTTAGAACACCGATATGGCGCATGTATTAGCCTTTCTGGAGATTATGTTCAGAAAAAAAGAAAAGAAATGCTTTAAATGCTGTTTTCATTGAGAGGCCCGGGACTTATCAGCCGACTTATCACTGGAAATACATGTTTTGAAAATCCCTTGACCAAGGGAATTTTCAGAAAAGCGTTAGCGTGTGTATATCTGAGAATAGTACTGCTCACAAACGAAAAGATACTATTAAAATACCAAACTTTGTACTTAATTTTACTAGCTCGTGGTATTCCTTTTATTGGTCTCATCTATAAACTAACTAAACTGTCATTAACGGGAAAGAACTTGTTCTGTAAGTCTAGTATCTAGTGTTATTCCATTTTATTGACTTCATTTTTAAACTACTTCAACTTTTCTCAAACTGGAAGTGACGTTTCGTTTCAGCTCCCTTACTTTACCACAGACAATGCAAAGTGAAACAAACTTCAATTGTTTCACATATCAAGAGGCGTTAAGTGACGAGATTATACTTCTAGCCTGTGCATCTCCTTATGTCCATATTTACAATGAACAATGAAATAAGACCATTTCTGGAAACGTTTATCTCGTTTAGCATGAAGTAAACAGAAGAATAACCCTTGATTGACATTGTATACGTTATTAACGGCTATCATTGTAATTACTATTTATGCTTTATGCACTGTTTCAGAACCGACAGCTAAGCAGCAGAAAAAGTTTTCTTTCATCATCTTTGTTGGAAAGAGTTCGGAGTCCTTCAGAGGTAGCGCAGCGGTCAGCGGGAGACTAGAATCCGACAGTACCCCAACAACATCATGTGAAGGATCTCATGTATCACCTCACGAGAGATGTACCGAATTAAATGATGATCCTGTTCCATCCAAGAAATGTAAGGTATTGAAAAAGTCATAGAATCGACATTCAAGGAGTGTTTTAACAGTAAAATCAACGATAAAATAGAAACACTCGACTCAGAGTGTTCATGGAAGCGTGAAAGAATCTTATGATTAAACAACTGAAATCAACCATAAACATGTACAGGAGAGGATTAAAAATGATTTGCTTTTTGGAGATTTCATACATATTCTATAAACCACCGACAGAAAACCTAGCTTCATCCTTCTGTAATGCAAAATCCCTAGCTCATCATTTTACAACCATTTATGATCAAAATTTTCATGCAATGCCACAAGAAATTGCAAAAAAAAGTATTTCAAGAATTTCTGAAGGCCTGAAATCTCAGCCTGCAGTTCATGCTTTGCTGTCTAACGACTCTCTCTATGACACTCTTCATATATAGAACTGACATAATCTATTTAGCAAATCCATAAAGCACACAAACCCAGATGTAATAAATGCCAAAACGCTTAAGATGCCACGGTCGAGGTAGGTATTGGAGTTCAAGTCATTTTCTAAAAACACCACATGTGTGTCTTGAGGCTCAAACAATTACAAGGGCGAATAAACTTCAGAAAAACGAATCGAACTTAACTCAATCTGGCCTAACCTAGCACAATATAATCACCATAAACTATCCTTAACCTGAACTATTAGATGCATAATGATTAAAAAATAAATAGAATTTCTAGAAATCCAAAAACTCGACTCCATTTTTACGCTTGTGCTAAAGAATCGTCCATTCCAATTACATCACGCTAAAAAGAAGTACAGGTGGACGCTGGATAATGCAGATCTGCAATCAACACAAGAAACAATATTTAACATTCAATGCACTTTATCTATATTATCAGAAAATAGTTATACATGATTTGACAATTAATACAACTTCTTCTATCACATCAAAATATCGTTACTTAACATAATATATCAGCACAGGCGCGATACAATACGTATCCAAGACTAGTATAAGAAAAAAAACATATGAATGTTTTCCAAAAGACCAACCTATAGTATATACATATTGCTTCAGGTCCTTAAGAAATATAAATACATAGTGCATTTAACTCAAGATATTTCTCAAAGACAGTTAACGTTCAGGATTTATTACTATTAGATTCTTATATGCTCTTTTATAACATGGAAACATATTTTGGCGGTATTTGATGATGGCCATTTATTATTTCAGGTAAACACGACTATAATACAAGAGCAAAGATTTAATTCAACTGCTTACAAGTTTGGACTGTATAAGAGCTGGTATAATAACGTAACGATAATCCCATGTAGAGCTGCAAACTGCGTATACAGAGAATCACTCTACGTATTCTTGAGAAACTCAACAGATCAAACCTGAATGATCACATACAATCACAGATAGAATCTGAAAATAAAAGATTTCATGAAGCAGTTCCAGTTTTTACAATCAAATATATGAATATCAGGAATAAAAATATTCAGTGTTTTTATAAATGTGTATTCATATATATTTCTCGTTGTTTCACAAAAATGATCGGATCTCAAACGCATCTGCATCCAGATGGGAATTGCTTGCACATACCTACCTAAAGTAAAAAGCTGATGGAAGACTAAAATGTTAATGTATAATAAGCAAGTGTGAAGGTATGCGTATAAAGCAGTACTAGATAACTTAGTTAAGGAAATCAAAGACCAATACTGATTCACAGAATAAAATTGAAGAATCCATTAGAAAGTGCAAAACAACAGAAACTAAATGAAATGGGCACCAAATCTTCATTCAAGACCAAAACCAAGTTGCAATACAAGAGCCAGAAGGGTGACATTACATCAACATAAGACACATTGACCCGCAAAGCAAATAATGGCCAAAGGAATATGCCAGACCTATCATCACAGGCACTACCAGCGCCAAGCAAACTGATGCAAATAGCGCAATACAAGAATAGGAACTCTGCGATACGACAGCTTAAGCGCAGAACAAAAGCGAACAAGATATATATATATATATATATATATATATATATATATATATATATATATATATCGCAATGCATGTGTGAAGTCTCTCCTTACAATGGTGTTTATTTTTATTATAACCTATGAATATTATGTATGAGTAAGAGGCTTTTAATATTCGATGTGTTTTGTATGTACTCAATTACCAGAGCACTCTCTTTATATTTGCGGTTAATTATTCAATGATACTCAATTGCTAATCAATGGACTTAATATTAATAATATTATAAATATGACACCATTTAAACAATGTTTAGCGCTTCTATTTGAGAAATCATGTCTCGAAGTGACACGCGCCTCTAATTGAGTAAACATGCAAGCGCTATTAGTGGACCGATAAAGGAGCGGGAGGGGTGGAGAAGGAGGAGAAACATATCTTGACCCTTGTCATTACATGGAAACATGAGTGAGTACATGAAAACACATGTTAGGGGCTAGGATCGGCATATATCTACTACTGGTGTATGATAAAACAATGTTTATCCTGGACGATATGTAGATTGTTGTGGCATATGGACTCAGCACAGAAATAGTGAGGTACTGTTGTGTATATGAATGCAATGTATAAACAAGATGATCGTAATGCTATATGTAATCAGCACAGAAACCGCAAAGCGCTATGGTCCGTGACTGTGAAAGAATACAATAATTAACCTGGACCATATGTAGATGATCACCTTCTGTGGCGTAGTGATTAGTATGCCTGCCCCTAGTTCCCAACGATTCGGAGGGCGATGGATTTTTTTCGGACGTAAAAATCCATACAATGCCTTCACCCGGAAGGGAAGTTAAGCGGTTGGTCCCGTTTAATGTTTATTTACACGTAAACAAACCCCATACCTTAAAAGAAAAGTCCCCCATTTTCACGTTTACAAGCTGTAATTTTGTTCAGTTGTTCCATCTATGGGCAATGAGTTGATCCTTTCTCACCATGGGTGTATTGTGGTGAGCTCGTAAACCAGACACTCTATGATCAAGAAGTCACTGTCAAGGTGCCCCAATAACGCCAACATTGCGTGACGGAACACCACATAGCTCGTAATGTTGTATGAATTCAGTGAGCAGCAACATAGAAAACGGGCTGTGGTTCATGGGTGTGTATAAGAATATAGCAGTTGCCAAGCTTGGCTATAGGAGATTGAATGATATGCAGGTTGTGCCCTCGTATGAACTCAGCACAGAAACAGCTAAGTGTTGTGGTTCTCGAGGATGTACGTGATTCTATCAACAGTTGATACGTTTAGCACAGGAATGATAAAAATTCACGTAGGCGATGACAGCAGTTACGTTCACCTTTAACATGATATAAATTATACTGCTGCGCTATCCTGAGTCACCGCGTTAAGTGGGTGTCAACAGGGTCAGACTCATGTTGACAATATGTGGGCATAGTTCTTGGTGTTATTTCCCAGTCCGCAAACGTCAACTCATTCCGTCATTCAGATTACTCATGTAACCCACACCTCCTTCCTATGCCATCCCCTAAAAATAATCGAGTGTACCGATATAACTGAATCGCAATATGTTTCAGAAACCCTGTTAGGTAGTTCTACGCGACGACGTCATTAATTCTGGCGAGCGCTAAATGAAGTATCATCTTCAGAAGGGTGTAACGGGAAATGAAAGTGATATATACTGCATAACACGTAAATATGCCCGGATTGTGTACAAAAGCACATAAATGAAAAGTAGGAACCAGGAAGAAAACATGATAGCCCCCAAACCTTCTAGTAGGGGAGACAGGCAACGTAGTCAAATCTTTATTTCTTGTAGACTCCGTAGGTAATTCAGTGTGTTAAAGATTTGAAGCTTTTTCCGTGTTGGCTATTACATATGACTTCACGGGATAGGAACCGAGTTAAATTGGATTTTTCTGATTCCAATTTAATTCGGTTGCAACCCCGTGAAGTCGTCTGTAAAAATTCAGTACGTGCCCAAACCAGTAAGTTACTGTACAACATGTTGAGGGACCAGAAAGTGTAAGACTTTGTAACTGCGAGGGTTGGTCTCCAGGCGCAAACCTTGTAATCCCTTGGCACAGGAGTGGGGCAGGGTTATCATGTTCTGAAAAATGCTGTACATTTCTGCTTTTCTTGCAGATTTACCCGTGCGATATAATAGTTGTAGTCATATGGTAAGCGTTTTGTCGTGGTATTTGCTCAGAAGTAGTTGTATGTTTCCCGGCCCTTTTGGCGTAGGTCGGTGAAACACGTTTTAATGACATATGTAACTAGTATTAGACAAGGAAAAGAAATTAGAATTACGGAGTGAGCCAGTATCGTACTTAGTAAACAGTGGAGACTCCAATTGGAAGCTGAATTGAGCTTCTCCGTATGTATCTAGTAGTTTTAAAAGGCACGAATTCGTGCATGCATAACTATGAAGGAGGTTAACGAAATCGTTGATTATACCTTGTATCTTTGCTTTTGGAAGTTCCAATTACATATGACCCGGTAGTGAAAAACGTGACATACGACGACGGGCAATTTACATAATTTAATTTCTACTTTTGAGGAATAATTTTCGCAGATCGCATGCTGTCACGCATTGCCTTGGGAGTTTTTGTTATTTTTTTTTTTTTTTTTACAGTGTGATTTATCTGTTTCTCAAGGATCCTTCAAAAATGGAGGTGGAACCCCAATATAATACACCGTAATGCCGAAGATTTTGAACGACCGCTAAATCATTCATGTATACCACAGAACGACCGCACCTTTGCATGACACTCCCGTTGGCTAAACCCATTAACGGGACCGAGTCAGTGACTCGCACACTGCTCTCCTGACCACCGCTGTGTATGCAGCGGTTGTCCATACCGCTATAAATTATATAAAACTCAACATAAAACCATCGTCAATGAGTGAGCTTTATGGGAGCTTTAAGGCAATTGAAAGGCGTTTGTTGTGGTTTTATTTCTAGCTATCTCATAACGATTAAAATTGACTTGTTGTAGTCGAATCAAATAGTTCGCTTGTTTAGTAATTTGTCCTGACCTCCAATCAAAGACAAATGTCATTAAAATCTTCAGCTACGCTAAGCATTGGATATCTGAATCTTGCTGGAAATATGACCCTGTTTGTCTTAAGCAAAGAAACTTTTTCTAGACAACCCAAAACAATTGCTTCCAAAACTAATATACGACTAAAAGTAATGAGCATACATAGGAGTTGGCTTCAAGTTATCTACACTTAAACCATATGTCAAATCAATTTGTTGAAAGTAACAATGGCGACTAAGAGTCACCGACGCCAGGAAAACACTGCCTAAAGTACTGGTTTCAGAAGTCAACAGACTGTACAAAGGATGGGGGATAATTTTTTATTCTGCGTCGTCCCTACCAAAATTTCAGGAAGAGTTCAACCTTATTTTTTGCTTTCGTCCTGGATTTCTATACCTGGTAATAATTTCTTCTTCGAATGAAAATATTTATTTATTTTAAAAAACTGGCATATTCCTTTTCTGGGTGGAACTTGGGTACAAGTACAGTGTATGTGAAGGTTTTAAGAATCACAATGGTTGATTATAGTGGGGTATCAAAGGGAAAACATCGTGCACAGTGACTTGTTTGATAGGCGTGAGGTTAATAAGTGTTTTTCCGGATTGTTTCTACACATTCCTTTCAAATATTACTTTACCATTATTGGGACGGACTGACTTATTTAATATTAATTCTTTCATGATTTTATTTCCTTAAAGCTTGAATAACTTCATCGCGGATTGGTTCGAATTTTCAAAACAAGAGACTCTGTAGAGCACAGCTGTTGAACAGTCTAGATTCTCTCAGCCTGAACAGTCTGTTCCTTTCATTTGTTAATCATACATAGGGTCCCAATTTTCATGACTTAAGCATGATCAAAATGTTACACATAAAATAACTAAAATATGTCAAGCAAGTATAAATTTCCAAAGTGACCGAAACCTATGATTTAATCAGTTTATTAAAATAATAGTACACAGAAGGCTATAAATTAGTTTTTACTTGAGTATAGCTGCTATATTAGCAGGAAAAGTAAGTATAGGAATAATGATGAGGCAGTTTAGAATATTAATTTATAATATGTTTTTTCCAAACACTAGTTTGAAAAATCTGAAAGGAAATGAATATAGTTATTTTTCTCGGATTATATAAAATGCATTGTGAATGAAGAATTTCTTATTTTATATTTATGAACACTTTAACTACTGCGAATCTCAGCGCCCCTTTCTATATTTTGCGTGAAAGATGACCTAATTTTTCTCAGAAGCCTTTTTATCAGGCTTGAGGCTCTTTTGCGTGACGTAAATCTACGGTATGAAACCAACAGTTTTACTTCCCTTCCAAGAAAGTCCTGGTAAGGATCTTTATGCCCAAAAAAATCCATCACACTCCGCCCGATTTGAACCGTAACTTTTGGAACCAGAAGCTATTATGCTACCCCTGGACCACGGAGGACGACAAATGAATGAAGATGACTTCACAGCCTATGACAATAAAAGCTTAACTATACGCACTTTTTCATACAAAAAAGGACACCTGAACTGTCTTATCCGCAGTTTGGAACATGAATTCATTACCTTAATTATGCTTACTCCCCTCATTATTGCTGCTCTCTTTCTGAAAAGTCATGAAACAAGAATGTGAGTTTTTCCAAGAACCAAGTAAGGTATATGCAGTTACTCTTATATCACAGATGAACTGTGAAATATCTGATGTTTGAAAATTTATTTTATATAAAATATCAGGAGTATAAAATGCATTATAATTTCAATATAAATTCAAAACAATTACTAAATAAAGGCGAAAGAGTAAGAATATACAAAGCAATGATATAAAAACGAAAAACGATATAAATGACCCAAAATGGACAAAAAAGCATGTATTTTTAATAATCTAGGTCCCATAATAAATATCTATGTATATGTTAGGAATATCTATGATGCAACAAATAAAAACCGAAATGTCATCAGAACTCGAGCTCTAATCATTAGAGTCTACTGCCTTGTAGCCAAAGCTTGTACAATTATATTGAAATGACAAAGGTTACAGGTCCTTTTATTGATCGGTAACGTCCCTCTTGCGACAATATTTCATCAGTTGTCTTGGGTTGGATTTGGCTGTAGCCTTTGACTGTCGAATGGCCTTGGTATACGTGATTATTATATTTCCCTTCAGTAGCGGCAAACCGTGCCAGGTGACGTGGGCGTTTCGTCTGTGACCGGCATTCAGGAGATCGTGGAATCGGTTCCCCGCGGCCGACTTCTCTGACACATGGGTTTTTACGGGGGGCTTCTCAGGTCTCTTGGCGAATGTTGAAGAGGATTTTTAATTGTCCCCTAAATTCCTGTTCCAACACGTCGCTTGGATTTTAAGTGCGGACGAGGGCTGCGGCAGAGGCGCCATTTCGTGGGGGTGACTACGCTCTGGAAATACAGTATCGGCGGCGGAATGGCGCTAGTGGTTGTCTGCGAACTGAGGTGGTCTCTCCGGGACTGGGCCATGGGGCTCCTGGTGCTCCCCGCGTCGAGAAGATTTGAAGATTTTCCTGTGAACAGTTAGGGACCCTCCACGACGGTTTTCTCCCTGTCCGGATGTCGGCAAGCCTCTAAAACTACACTCATCTCATCCTTCCTCCAGGGGTCTCACGTACAATAAGCCCACGGCTGCAGTGAACACGTTCGAAACGTACACACACACACACACACACACACACACACACACACACACACACTCACACACAGTAGAGGCAAAATAGTGTTGACTTGTTATTTATACAAGTGGGCCTCCATATTAATTTGCATGTCTGATACGTAATTAACGTTCGTAGCTTTTATCTTCGTTTTCAGTATTCCTGCTATAGGATTGAAGCTAAGCATTAATCAGACAGAAAGGCTGTCTTTAATATTAATGATAACAATGATCAAGAGGATTGGCTCAGGCGTTTTCGTTTGTGACCCGCATTCGGGAGGTCGTGGGTTCAGTCCCCATGCCGGCCTACCTGGCCCATAGGTTCTGCCTGGGGTTTTCCCGAGTCGCTAGGCGAATGCAGGATAATTTAATTAATTTGTCATTAATTTCAATTTTTCCGGTCCACCAATTCCCCTTCCCATCAATTCCTTATTATCTCTTTCAGGGTTGAAGGACCAGGCACCGGTGTTCGGTGGGTTGCGGCTGGATGGTGATTTGCGCATTGTAAAAGTTTATCCTAGCATCGTCGTCGGGAACACTCAGTGTCTTCCGGTTTCAGGGTTCCTCTGAGGGCTCGCCTGGAGGCTCGGGATTCGAGAGCAGGGACTAGGACGGCGTAGGAAGCGTTCCAATTGTAATCGGTATGGACTCCATCCATGCTTGAGCCCGTCGTCACTCCGGATTGGGTCGCCCTTCTGGTCTCCCCCTCATCTGTCCCTCCATCTCAGGGGCTACGTAAGTGGCAAAGGGCCCACGTGCTCTGCCCCAGAGCTCTGGGGCCCCTCTTCCGCGACTTATTTTAATAGCAATAATGATCAGTAGACGGGGGACACTTATCACTTCCACCCTCCAGCAGATCCTTTGTATTCATGTCCCTGGGAGGAACGGGCGAGATGAAGGGACCGCAGGAGACGAATGCGCTACAATCCGATACAGATGACAGAGAGCGCAGAGCTCCCTAATAGTTCCCTTGGACACCCAACCATGAGAGGGTCATTCTACGACTACCCTCCTCTAGTGCAGGGCTCTCCAACTGGCCACAATATGACGTCAGAGAGGGGTTCCGGAGCAAGCGCTTGAGTCAAGGACAGTGTAGCGGTGATTGTGTGTTAAAAGTATTACAGCTCTCAAATTTGGGAAGAGGCGTTCATGTTTGTGAATACTGAAACAGTGGCAAAATGTATGTCTGTCAAAGAAATGCAGTATGCATAGAAATTTAATTTGCATTAACATTAATTGTGTCATGTTGCTGAATGCGATAAATACCAAGGATAAGAACGCGCCAACATTATCATGAAACTTAAACAACAATTATTACATATGCTGAAATAGAATCAGACCAAGCAAGCTACCGTTCGTTTAAGCTACAAGATGAACTTGCACTTCATAAAGAAGGATCATACCTTTAGGGATGATCCGTTCATGAACTGTTTAATATTTGCAGCAGAGGAACTCTTTCCAGGAAAGTTGAAGAAGGTTGAAAAAGATGTGATTGTTTTTCATAATATATTTCAGTTATTTCCTTTATTTGTTATTTGCAAGGAGAAATTAATGATTTCATATCCATTGTAGTACATATAAGGTTCTAACTGATTTATTAATTTACTGTTATTTGTAAATCCAACTTGAAATTGGTAAGTAGAAGAATGCGAGAAATATCGACTGTGTAGTGAAAAAGCATATTTTATTTTTAAAGAAACTATTGTTTCGAGATGAGTCATTTTAAAGGTAGCAAATTTACATTCAGTTGACACTGGCCAAAACTACTATCCTATAGTTTGTCACTTTTGCAAATTATATATATATATATATATATATATATATATATATATATTTATACTCTTTTGTACGTACACAATACTTATCATATTTGGACCACGTGACACATTTTAAACAATTTTTTTATTTTTTGTGGGCTTACAAGACACCATCAATATACAATAGCAGTAGCATGTATCGCACTTCCAATTCAATATGTGACTACTGTTACCACGCTAAATTCATTGCTCCGGCAAGGTCAAGCAGCTGGATTTGCTCGAATTGTCTGCCCGCCTATCTCAGAGCTTGAGAGAAGCTGTTAGTGACGCCACAGAGCATTCCTGCGATAGGGACCGGGAAACACGGCCCTATCAGGGCCGAGAAGTTCCAATTCACAAGTTTCTGCGCCATATACGCGCCATCAACCGAACCACAGCCCGTATTAGAGGTACCCTTAGGTGACATTTCTAAATTCTATATCAATGAACCTATAATTTTGATATTAATACCGCACGTAACACACCAAACCATAAGCATGTATATGCATTTTCGTTGCAGTATCTGCAGTGGTTAGACCAATCGCCTCCCATCTAGGCTGCCAGGGATCAATCCAAAGCGCCCGCACGTGGGATTCGTAGTGGACGAAGTGCCGTATGGACGGGTTTTCTCTGGGTTCTCCCGGTTTCCGCTGCCACTCATTCCACCAATTGCTCCATTGTCACATTTATGAATATCAATTTCGCTTACATTTCATGTCATCCAATTACTCTTGTTTCATGCCGACCCCTCGTAACAGATTCTTCATTCTGTGGTTTCGTGCCGTAGGCTCCCTGATAGACCATGATTGGCTTGTCAATCCTAGGGGGTGTCAGGCCCACAAATACGGGGAGGGTAAGCCGATAACGAATCTCTAGTGGTTCTAAGCTATTAATTTTAATTTATTATTTTAAAGGTAAACAAAAGCACAGAATGAAAACATAATTTTAGTATAATAAACAGCACTTTTATCCCTAAGAAATATTTTAGAATAAATGTTGAAAAAATATTTTTGTAGATTACTTAGTTTTTTAGTAAAATTTTTAAACTATTAAATAACAATATTTTTCGCTAATTTTAGTATATTATTTAGATATTGTAATTCATATTCCTCCGTTGAGAACCAATAAGACAAAATCGTTCCCAACATTTTAATTCCTGTAGTTTTAGGTGTATCTCTGAACATTTTGAATACAATTGAACAAAATTTGCATTATGTGAAACATTTGAACGTGTAAAACTGTAAAAAAAAACAGAAAGTGAGAAAAACAACGTTGAAATCTTAAAGGGTTATCTGGCCTTGTGCGCAAGTATTTAAAACCTTCTGTAAAATTATTGATCAGTAATAGACGCTAAATACAGATTATGAAATTGGGTTATTCATTAACAGCAGACATATAATCAAAATATGGATTTTTCAAGGATTTCTCTAAATTTTCACCAATGGGTACCCTTAAACCTGAAAGATGAAAGTGAAATGAAATGAGAGAAATGAGAATCGTGGTAGAATACATCATCCCAGTATTCACTTTGGCGACCAGAGGAAAACCACGAATAAACCCACGGTTAGAGTTGGCGGCCGCCGGGGATCAAATCCGGGTCCTTCCAGATGCGGGCAACAGACGTTATCGTCTGAGCCATAACGCCCGGTGTCTTAAAGATTAGAGTGTCTATGGAGATTTATTTTTCTTTCAAAAATGTCGTGGGTATGCTAAATTTGAAAATTTAGAAACAGACGTACTCGGGGTTTGAATCACGTATCTTCGGCTTATGCTACTGACCTAACTATAACAACAAGATAGCCTAAGAATCGTGTTAAATCCTGGCTATTGCATTGCAGCTTTCAGTTTGATTCTTCTTTTCCAAAATGCCTACTCACCTCATATACTGGGACACTTAATTATTACTGATTGAGGTAACATAGTTAACTGTGTAACCAGGAGCTCTGGCAGTCGCCATTGAGGAATATCATCTCAAACAAAATCTCAAAACCTCTGCTAGTTTTTCGAGAAAAAATGTGGGCCAATTGGGGTATTTAACCTCATGACGGTATGCTGACATAGTAACTTAGTTGATGTCAGAGCAGTGGTACGCCAAGTTGAAGAAGATCCGTGGCTCAAATTCTGGCTATGGCATTGCTCTTTTGAGTCTGATTTCACCTTTCACAGCGTCTCAAGGACTCAAAGTACCTATGTATGAAAAGTATATTTACTGAACTACCACAGGAAATGGAAACATGGATAATTTCCTGGCTAAAGTCCTCGACGCCAGAAGTTGGAAAGAGATGGACTGAAAAATTCAATACTATAGCCGGGATTTGAAGTACGCATCTCCTAGTCTGTGTATAGTTGCTCTAACCACTGAGCTACCCTGTAAACATGCCGACACACCATTAAATTCCCCAGCTGACTCGCTTTTTTGGCGGTAAGCCGCAAGATTATCTCAAATTGTTTTTGAGATTACTTACAATGTCGTAAGTACTAAGTCCCGGTATTTATTGTTTAATAAACTATTAGGTTAAATATTGTGAATTAAGTGTTTCTTCCACAAGTGTGATGGACAAAAGTTGGAAAGGTAGAGTCAGACAGAAAATATCATTGCCATAGCCGGTGCTGACATTGTGGAAGAAACACGGCTAGTGTGGAAGAAAGAAGTAATTCACAAAGTTGTTCAAAGACAGTTTATCTCTACTTCTTCTCTGTTTCACTTTTGTTTCTTTTTGTAACTTTAACTTGCAGTTTAACTTAAGTATGCCTGTATGGTCAATGACTCATGCTCTGAGTATTTGTATCATAGCTTTAATAATGTCACACCAATAAAGATACCTACTTATCCAGAAATGAGTTTGAAAACGCCATTTGGATTACCGTGGAAAACGGTGACTCGGGAAATGTTATACCGTGCCGCAAGTTGCCATGGTAGTTTGGTTGGTTATTGCGGTAGCACAGGAAGCAGAAAATCTGTGGTTCAAATCACAGGGAACTTTACAATATGATTGTACCCTTCCAAAACAAGCGCTGATTTATTTTAACTTACATAACATTTCAAGAATAGTGCCAATCCGATTTGTAACAGTTTAGCTCATTTACTACTGACACGTTTATATATCCTTTAGGATATAGTTAAAACGTCTGAAGCATATTTAATTCATAATAGCGTTCAGTATTGCTTTTGGAAATTATCAACGGTTGAAATAATGATGTACTGCTTATTAATCCACTACTTTATTGAGTAATAGGTTGCCAGAAAGTGTGGCTGAAAACGTTTATGCCCTTAGTTCGATACTGCAAAGTACTGCCTTGGAGAACAGTTGTTCACAAACTTTCATGAAGGTGAATATTATTTTAATTTAAAGCATAATAATTGATGCGTTGGTATCTTTGGAACTTAGTAGTTGTAGCTGACCTTAAACACCCCAGAAAATAGATGGATTTTAGGAACTACTTTCTCTTTATTGTTAATTATATTTGTACTCGAAAATCTGGTTCTTATTTCCAAATTAGTTTAAATTTGAAGGGCAAACTAATATAAGTTATGAGCCTGCAATTGGTCGAATGGTACTGATCCTCTCCGAAATAAATTACAAGTATGGTTAAGTCAAATACAAAGTTTTTTATTCTTTAAAGTGTTTTAAGCAGAAACACAAAATTTTAACGGATTTTATTCATGTTTACATATGTGTGCAAAGGTGGTTGCAACGACCCGCAGCATGATCTTGTAGGTTGTATTTCAGTAGCCTGTTTGCCTGTCTAAGGGTGGGGAATGATTCATCTATAGTGATGTTGGGCATTGGTTAAGAACCTTCCCAGCTGTGAATGGTCTGATTAAAGAATTGTTATTCCTACTCACATTTGCATGCAAGTATTGTTGTGATGATTCCGCGGCAGTGAGTCTAGCAAATAATACATTGCCAGCTTCCTTGCCTAAGTGAGGGCTTCAGATGAATCATCTGAGGTGGTATTGGGCGTAGGCATGGTACCATTGCCTGAGACCGGCTGAACCTTCACAGCAAGCAATTCAACCTTGTGCATCACTGTTGCAACATCCTATTGTGGATCCTTGTGAACAATGTAGTCTGATTACGTGCCATAATCTGACACTCCCTCCCTGACGCAGAACTTGGAGGGCAGTCATCAGTGACATTGGTCTCTGGAAATTCCTATGTGGTTGCTCCTAAAGAATTTATAATTTCGTGATGCACTTACGAACCTTTAATCCACAAAAGAAGGATGTTATGTGCATTTAAAACCCCAAATTTATTGATGTCTTGTGTTTTATACAGATGACTTCCGGTTGAGAAACAAGCCAGGGACTGGAATCTATCGAAAAAGTGTTGAACTCTGCCACAGTTTATCAGGCTGAGACATTTGCGATACTTTTTTGCATTTTACTGTGTAAGGAGAGAATTATGCTGGAAAGCAAATTATCATTCTCATCTATAGATAAGTTTCACTGATAGCCATATATTCCCACAAAGTTGGTTCAAAGATTGTGTGATACTATTTAATGTTCCTGATGACCCTCTCAACACAAAATTAAAAATCAGTTGAAGCGATATTAAATCCTTGTTTATTGTGGGATTGAGGACAACAAAGTGGTGAAGAAAGGAAACGAAAATATAATTATTGAAATAGAAAATATTCTTCCGAAAAATAAAACCATGATCAAAACAATTCTTTCGTGATGAACTAGACAGGAGCAAATAAAAGGTTTGAAAAACTCTTCTGGCTAAAATTGAGACCCTTCTTTATAAAATCGTCCCCAAGAAAATCTGAATAAAGTCTTGCTCTTAGGCAACCGAAGAAAAGTCCGGAAGGCCATTTAAATAATCGCTGGGCATGGCAATTTCAGAAATCTTCTCGAACTATAACGACCTTAAAAGAGACAACCTAACTTGCGTCTCTGTTGCTAGGGACACATAAAAACCCTATGGCTCAGGTGCCTCGTGTCTAACAATAGCTCACGCGCTTATCATATCGACTTATATTTAATATGCTGAAAACTTAATAAGTGGGTGCCCTTTCGTCAGTAATTAGGAAACCATTGTGGCAAATAACAATGTGGAATAACTATCAAAGACTTTTTGGTGCGTTTAGTTGCATTTGAATTGATTATATGTGTGTTTTATTTGGACTTATTAAATATATGCTTTATTTAAAAAAAATAACTTGAACTTTGATGAAAACCTTAGCTAAGAGATTTCTAGTATTAAAAACTTGGAATAAATCATTTTTAAATGTCAACTGATAAAACTTGACTTACAAAATAAGTACAATTACGAGCAACTACCATCTACGGGTAAGTATAAAAATAAACACACCCACTTCACCCTGATTATTATATTTGATAATAGTACAGCAGTTCTGCAATTTTAACTAGTAGAATAGTGAAGATATGGGTTCTCTTTTTTTGTAGTGTTTAACGCCCGCTTTAACTACTCATGGCACCGCAGGCGGTGATACTGATGATACATGAATGATAATGGAGCACCGGTTGAATGCGATGGCGGGGGAAACCGGAGTACCCGGAGAAAACCCGCCCCAGCGCCGCTTTGTCCATGATATGGGTTCATCTGCTGAATTTTCCACTAATCTTTTATTGTATACTAACGCCTGTAATCGGCTAAATAGGTAGACCACTGGTTTAAATCCCGGCTATAGCATTGCATTTTTCAGTCTGATTCTGCCTGTCTAAGAATTAAGTAAATAAATGGATAGTTTTTCGAAAACTTTTATTTTCTCAAAAGTACCTCAAACAATGTTGACTAAAATGCCATATTAACCGAACAAAACGAAATGTGTATCTTGAATTATCTGGAAATAGGCTCTGAACCCGCCTGCGATGCCATAAGTAGTTAAAGCGGGCGTTAAACACTACCAAAAAAAAAAAAAAAAAAGGCTCTTAAGGTCTCTTAATTCTCAATGACGTTTACAGAACTGGTAAATCGTAATAGGTAGACAAGATGTTACTGCAAAAGAAATGTAGATCGCATTAAAACATACAGTTTATGTGAAATAAATATATTTTTTCTTTTGTTAACCATTCTAGATATTCCTTGTAATTGATTTGAATTTTCAAGCAGCTACTTGTACTTTCTTAAATCGGGGAATGTTATTCCTTTTGTTCTCGTGGCCATCTAAAGAGCCTAAGTAGCTCAAAGCCATCACGTAGCGACACACTCTTCAAAAATCAAACATTGCAACACTTTTAACGCACGGAGGGCATCTACAAGCCTTAAATACGAGGCAGTTGGGCCATCTGGTATAGCGATACGCTTTACAAAGGTTTGCTCTCCAATATCTCCCTCGTACATACAACGAAATGTGTAATTTATTAAACTATTCTTTACAACTTTATCTCGAATAATAAAGCTGACAGAAAAAAATACATTTTAGCGAGAATATCTTCTTGAAGTATATAAAAGTAAAAGTACTAGTAGAGAACTGCGAATGTGACACAACATTTTATAACTGCTTTCAGATGTCACATTAAATCACAGAATTTTGCTGCGGTGTAAGAGACAAACTGAAATGATTTGGCTTACTAGATGTCTATAGCAAACCAATACGGTATTATTTTTATTTCATAAGCTCATAAGCTATAACCCACACAAGAATAGAGTATATCGCTCTAAGAAATATCTTTTGGTAACTAATTCTTCCTAAATGCTCCTCTTGAGTTAGCTAACATCAGTAGGTCGGTCCCCATGGTCGCGCTCGCTTTGGTGCTTTGTGGCGCAGGGGATCGCAAGTTCTAGTCCCGTCTTGCCATGGGTGTTTGTGTTCTTGTAAGTGTTTTTATGTGTATCTGTATTACAACGGCAAACATGTTGGAAAATAGCAGAAACATAGAAAAAAGGTAAAGAAGTTGATCAAACAAAAATTAGAAGTTCTTTAGTTCGGCATTCTATGGTTCGGCGCATTCTGTAATTCGGCATCAATTGAACCGCCCGCTCCGGTTTTTTTTTCGGGTGTATTTGAGCGTTCTTTGACCGACGATGGTCAAAATATGACGCTAGATTTGGCAGAAGTTTGTCAAATAACTCTTTAAGAGATGAACCCCGTGAGGAAGTTCGAGAATGAATTGACATGTACAAAAATGGCCAAAGTTCTGAGTGACGGACAGATTATATGATCAAAGTAAAGAAGTAAAGACTCAGGAGATGGAAACGGGTGGAGATCCCAAGGCAGCTAAAGCTAAAGTATGACGAGAACAGTCTTCTAGAGCATTGCATACATTTATACAATTTGCCGAGTCCAACAAAAGTTACAACTTTACAGAACTCATTAATGAATAATCAGCAAGGAATTTTGAAGAAGAGAGCAGAATCACGAAAGGAAATTGATATCACAGAATCTTTTAAACAATAACGCTCATATGTAAATGCTTATGCATTTTAGGGTGTTTGATTTTATATGAATATTCAATTAAATAAATATTCAATGTTTGAATTTAATTTTTGTACTCTGTTTTTCTTAAAATACATGTTTTACCCCTTTACACTTTTGTCTAGAATAACCTTTCTTTGGTTTTCCAGTTAAAATAGTTGACGTTCGATAATCTGGAAAAATTGGTAGTTCAGCTCTGTAGTGATCACGGACGAGCAGGATTAAAGAACTGCTGCTACCAGGTGGCCCAACGTGTGCAGTTAGCCCTTCGTGCGATAAAGCAGTTGCAGAGATCAACGGGAAGTTGGATGCTTTCACGTTTTGATTAGTTCTGCTAAGCGTATAATAATGATGTTAATAATGTTATAATATATTGTAATACCAATAACAATAATACAGTGAACACTACCTGCTCTCTTGCATGGATTTGTTACAGTGCTTTAATATTTTGATTTACCCGTCCGTGGATCTAATCTCTGATCGTGGATCGTGTAAACACGATTACAAATCTGAGGATACTAGTATGTGAATTTATTCTCTCAAAAACAACGGCTCTCATAACTGAAGTGAAAAACAGTTAGCAAAACTTTCGGGCTGTTTATGTTGTTCTTATATATCATTACGGACTGTAGTACCATTGTGAAAATTACCTCTCGATGAGCGCGATTCCCTCACGATCTTCACTGGTATGCAAGAGGTGTTCAACGAAGGTCGCTCGCGTTATTTGCTAACCCGCCACCGACCGGCGTTTGCTTCCAATTGCCCCGTTGAATTCTACAACGCTTTATCGCACGAAGGGCTATCTCCACATGTGAAATGCGGCACTGTTGGCCTACCTGGTATATTGGCTGTCTTCCACCGTGGTGCAGTAGGCTAGAGCATGGTGCTCTGGTTCCCGGCCATGGAATGCATCCAAGTTCGATCCCACCCATGGGGGCGAAGAATTTCAGTCCCGGGTATTTAACCGGTGCCCACTCAACATCACAAGAAAAGTGAGGAGCTGCGATAGGAAGCGATCCCAGCCATTATAGCCAACATTCCGGCTAGGGATGTGGAATGCTGGCCCCGTCACCTCCCCGTAACAGTTGGATGATGTTCATCTCTGCTTTGCGTAGGTGCTCATGGGTTGATAGCCACTAGCTGGTAAGGACTGTAGCGGTCCAGGATTATTATTATTATTATTATTACTATTACTGCTACTACTACTACTACTACTACTACTACTACTACTACTACTACTACTGCAACTATAGATGAATATTTCCCATATCTTGCCTATAGATTTTTTTTACATTTATATCTGTATTTCCACCGTTATTTCTAGTTGTTCAGCAACGCTTTTGTGGAAAGAGTATTATAGAATGAATTAGCGCAGATCTTAGAAATATGGTATTGCTACTTACAGAGCCCACAACATATATTAATAGATGGCAATCACAGCAAACTTCAACATTACATTCCCATGAGTTTCTAAACTATTGTTGATGTCCACGACATGTTTACCTAATTGTAATGACCATTTGGTGCAACATGCACGACATAAGTAACAATGAAGTATCTAGAACATGGAAAACAAGACCATATACACATACACGCTATACAATAACATTCTCCACGTGCAGACGAAATGGATATTTGCCTGCTAGAAATATCTCGGTTTACGCCATTCTTGAAAATAAAATGTATACAGATGATTCTGTTTTTGTCCTAGGAAGCATTGTATATAAACATGTCTTATGGATGGGATATCTTCGGTTACACTATCCAGTCAACTTTTCCTGATGCAGTTCAACAATGCTAGAAGCACAGCATAATATGGTATAGGGTACATAACGAAGTGGGCAGCTTACACACTGCATCTAAAGAAATTTACAACAGCTACAACGATAAAGGGATCACGGGAGGCTACAGGTCACAGAGACGCGAAGATGTCTAACATTTCCTGGCTTGAATACCTGACCTAGTACTGGAAATGCCCAGAGAGAACGATAAACGATCCCTGCAACTAGGCAGCCCTCTAATGTCCATGGAAGGTGCCTTTTCCAAGTAGCAAGCACTTGTTATCTGCTCTGCAAACTATAATGAGTTAATATTTCTGGAAAAAGAGACAGTCGGAATGAGCAATTATTCTGCGGCACGTTAGTTATAACTGAAGTTTAGGAGCAGATAGACGGAGGGGCCTCCAGTAACTGGAGCACAATACACATAGTAGACCCTTTACACTTTCAACGTGACCTATGAGATGAATGAATGAAAGAGAGACCCGAAGGGCGACCACAGCAGGACGACAATGAGATCTAACGTTCATAATAATTCCAACATGATACAAATACTGATGCCGGTCATGCCTGCGTTGGCCACTGCAACTTAGGAGTCCCGGAAATAGACGAGACGCTTCAAGAAAAACTCCCGCCAAGCTCCGGGGAGAAACATTCCCGGATGCGACTCTCAAACTTTACCTCAGAGCTCTTTCGTTCGATAAAATTATAGTTGTGAGACTATTTTTCATTCTTAGTAGATGTTCATGTATACATTTTGACATCTTGAATGCTATTGCCTCAAGAAAGCTATTTTTATTAACGGCGCTGTTAATTTCCAGGATCATTCCACCGCCGCTGATATGTCGAAATTTCATCCGGCAGGAGTTCCTTTACATACCAGTAACTCTAAAGATATGGGCTTTACTTGTAAGCACACTTAAAAACGATCCGCCTGGGCCGAGTTTGTACTCCCGAACTTGGAATCAGAAGGCCAGTGCCTAACCAACTCACTCATACAGACCAACAAATAATACCAGATATCCTTTCGTGCGTTAAAACAGTTGCAGAACTCAACGGAGCTATTGCAAGTTAAAACCGGTCAGTGGAGAACTGACGTGGGCGACCTTCGTCGCGCTTTTTGAGAGGAGTAAAGACAAAGTTGCTTACCCCATTTCGTTATTGACCGGTTTTAACTTAAAATAACCGCTCTGTGTTCTGCAACTCTTTAACGAACGTCATATATGGGGTAGTTAGGCCCCTGGTAGTAGTAGAAATTGAATTAAGAGATACAAAACCAAAGCCTATAGTAATAGCAGGTAGAAAATGTGATTTACTAATTGAAGAGAAATAAAAGATTAAGGTCTTTGATAAATATAGATGTTTGAACGTTATCAGTAATGATGAAAGGAATGTTTCGTCGGAACATAAAACAGGAGCTTCAAAAGGAGAGATGTTATAACACAGCTTAACAGTACTTTATGTGATAAACGCTCAAATTTCAGAAACATAAATTACAATTGTTACGCTTAACATATAGATAGGGCTCATAAGTTGATGAGTGTACATATTTTTTCATAGGGGTTTTACAAATTGGCCCAATTTCCCCGTATTTGACGAAAGAATACAAATGTCCTTTCCTGCGTTAAACGACCTGCAGAACTCAACGAGGCTATTTCAAGTTAAGACCAGTCATTGGGGAACTAGCATAAGCGACCCAACTTTTGAAAATGTAGTTATTGTTGAATTGTTTTATAAACACATTCATACATTATACATATATGAAGTATAATACATTATTACTCTCATATAATAGAAGGGCTCGAAATTGAAGAAATGCAGTATTTTTAAGATTATGCTGTTCATGGTGTTGCTCATGGTATTGAAATGTAATAATTCTAAAATTATTAGACCCCACAAAAAATTTGAGCTCTCTATATAATACAAGAGCAATATTTCCAATGTTCACATTGAATACAACATAACATAAGAAATATGTGTGTATGTTTATAAAATAATACATTTTTCAAAGTTGTGTGAAAAAAAAATTAACTGCAGTTTATAGAAGGATTCATCAGTATTATGGAAACACTTTCTGATTATAATTTACCAGATAAGAATGTCCGGAATGAGAGTTGAATGCAATATTCAAAATTTGAAAGTTAGTTTAATTAAAAAGGTTTTCCAAAATAATGCCACTGCTATAGTTCCAAAAAAATGTAGTATTGTTTTACAACCGTAAAATTCGAAACTGGAGATTTTACATATGCTTTAAAACACTGTAACATCTATAAAAATATATTATTTCAATTTGTTTCTCTGAACATGTGCAATGATATGAATCTCAAATATTTCAAGTGAACTAGCTGTTTAAAAAGTTCTGAGTTTTGAATTCAAAGCAAGTATGTTTATTATTTGAATTTTTATTTAAAATTAATAGATGATTTCCCTGTATAAGATTAAAGCTATAAATTAGACTTGTAGCTTAATTTTAACTTGTGATTTAAAACGTTTAAAATGTTGCAAATTTTAGTTCAGAGAAACATGAAATGAAATTTCTGCAATTAACTCATAGTAGCTGTGCAGCGTTGTACAAAATCCTAACTTAAACCCTGTTCTGATAGGAAAAGTCATATTAATTATAATTTTAACACCAAAAAATATGTTATATTACCTAAAACAAGATAAAAATTAGAAATTTTTTGAAAAAAAATTACAATTGTCAACATGCAAGTGTACTTTAAAAAGGACAAAACCAGAAATGTTCAATGTTGAATTTCAGGTTTATTCTTTATCACTGCAGCGATTTAGGCTCACGGCATCAAGTTTTTGAGGTAGCATAAATGTTATATTTTTATGTTGTTAAGAAACGACATAAAAACCCATTTTGACTTCAAAATGCGCATTTAAAATATATTTTGAAGAACTTGGTTAGATTTATGCTCCCAAATGCGATCTGATAAGCTACTTGCTAGTTAAGGTAATTCTTAACTGCAATTTTGACTATTAGCTGAACTCCTGTGTTCTGATACATAGCCTAGGGCACCTTTATCCAAACATGCATAAATACTGTATCCACATAAACCTAAAGATATATATCTCTTAACCTAGTAAACCTTGATGTGACAAGGCTTCCGAGAAACAAAGAACAAAGCATAGCTTTTCGCACTTTTTTGCTTGTTTGTTTGTGGAACCTCCCTTCCCAGAGGCAATAGCGGACAGTATTGCTATCCAGACACCCAAGGAAAGTCTACTGATCTCACAGAGTGGAATAATTACTTTATTGAACAAAATGTAACTTTCAGAGACGCTTGCATTGTGCAGAATTAGACCTGCATGATAATTCGTGTTTAAGAGATAAAACTTTGGCTAAATTCCAATAGCTATTACTTATTTTTATAGCTGCAACTGGTGTGTTTGCAGCTTGTTATGTGCAGCCAGCCACGTCTAAATTACAATTATAAAGAGAGAAACTCTGTATGTATTTCTTTTTTGGTAGTGTTTAACTACTTATGGAACCGCAGGCGGTGACACTGATGATATATGAATGATAATGGAGCACCAGTGGAATGCGAGGGAAACCGGAGTACTCGGAGAAAAACCGCCCCAGCGCCGCTTTGCCCATCACAAATCTTAAATGTGGTCACTTGGGATCGAACCCCGGCGAGTGGCGAGTGGTCTAACCACTCGGCCACGGCGCGGCCGTTTTATGTATGTATGTATGTATGTATGTATGTATGTATGTATATATGTATGTATGTATGTATGTGTGTGTGTATGTATGTATGTATGTATGTATGTATGTATGTATGTATGTATGTATGTATGTATGTATGTATGTATGTATGTATGTATGTATGTATGTATGTATGTATGTATGTATGTATGTATGTATGTATGTATGTATGTATGTATGTATGTATGTATGTATGTATGTATGCATGCATGCATGCATGCATGCATGCATGCATGCATGCATGCATGCATGCATGCATGTATGTATGTATGTATGTATGTATGTATGTATGTATGTATGTATGTATGTATGTATGTATGTATGTATGTATGTATGTATGTATGTATGTATGTATGTATGTATGTATGTATGTATGTATGTATGTATGTATGTATGTATGTATGTATGTATGTATGTATGTATGTATGTATGTATGTATTCTCGGAATCTGTTGTTTCTGGACTGTATAACCCTTTCTAAGTTCAATTCAAGCATTACTAAAAGACTAACACGAATTTATAAGGCCTTCATTGAGATTTTATGGAGTAGTAAATAGTTGCTCTACTCCATATAGAATGCATGCAGAAACAAAAGCAGGTTTTAGAGTATCTTATAGCTATTTTCACGGCCGGTGTCGTTATATTTAATCGTATTTTCCGGGCTGTCGTGTCTTGGTCTTAGGTTACAATATGAATCATACATCTACGGCCAGCATCTTCAGCGGCAGCCACTGTTCGTTCCTTTGCCCCCTACGGTGCTGAAGATGCTGCCGCTGAGAATGCTGACCGTAGAAGTCGGCGAAACGTATCGTTGACATTTTAACCTACGACCACGGCACAACAGCCCGGAAAATACAGTTTTTAAATTTAAAAGCAGGATAGTTCTTACACTCCACAAATAATGCACGTAACAAAACAACAGCCACTTATATCTTATTCCAAGCAAAGTACATTGTTGACGATGCTAAAGCAAACAGAAGACAGAGCTTAAAAAGCAACCGGGCCAGGTAGCTCAGGCGTTTCATCTGGGACTGGCATTTTTTTTTTTAATAGTACCGGTCAGGACTCCGGCGCTGTATCCCTTATTTACATCCCCCCCTGTATGATTACTGTATGATTACTGGGTTTACTGTTCCTTTATACACACATATACACATTGCATAAACATATAACACCCATGCCCAATGCGGGACTCGAACCCACGATCGCCTGTCCACGAAGCACTAAAGAGAGACGCCTTAGCTTTTTTAGGGTTTTCCCGGGTAACTAGGTAAATTCATTGAAGGTTTCTTCATTCCCCCGGACTTCCTACCGGTTTCGTTTCATTTCCATTTCATCCAATCGATCTTTTTCAGGTTTGTAAGTATGGGTAAGACCGCTGTGTTGGAGCCCACTCGAGGGGGATTGCGTTTTTGAAATCAATCTCTATTGGCAGTTGTCGATAGGCTCAGAGGTGTTTAGTCAGATCTGAGATGCGGCCTTCTAGCACCCCGCACGTCGGGATGAAGGCCTGCTTGGAAACTGTTAGGTACGCTCCACGCTGGCTCCCTCCCGCCGTCCGGTTCCGGCGACCCGCAGTAATTACTCTCATCTCATCCTCTTCTCCCGGGGTCTACATACAAAAGCCTATAACTGGCTGAAGTATGGAGTCCCCTCCGACACGCTTACACTAACTGCCACATCAGAGTCTGCATGTGTAATGAATACGAGCCGCTGGAGCTTCTGGATGCCAAAATATGCTAATAGCTATAACGTAAGAATGTTTTGCTATTTCCTTTATACTTATATTGCTGTTAAGTTCGTTAGCAGGGCATGTTAAAACAATTGTAGAAAGAGAGAAAATTAAGAGGAAATTAGTTAACCACCTGTACTTTATGTAATTGTTTATATATATATATATATATATATATATATATATATATATATATATATATATATATAAATAATGTTATTACGTAGTATGGGGCCAAAGAGAAGACATGCAGGTTTAACATTGCACTTACTTCAGTTACCCAGAAATTAAGTCCACCATTTCGCCGCCTGACTGCTCCTCGGCCAAAGGGCACTTTCAAGCTATGCAGGATTTCTAGAACTTGGAAGATTGCCACGTGGAAATTATGGAAGTTACATTTTGCTGATGTTCATATACCTTTGCATGCATATCAAGGGATTTACATATGTTATCAGAAACAGTCGGAACTAAGTGAAACTACAATTTTAAGCGGTAAAGGGAGGATTCGAACTCGGGATTCTTGATTGTGAGGCAGACATGCTACCCTCACACTACAGAGGCAGGTAAATTTGTTTTGATTTGACTAATTGAGGAGACAGGCTGCCTGTATCTTTTTTTTTTTGCTCCATGGCACGACAGCTCACGGGGAACCTTGGCCTACCGCCCGGCCGCTGCGTCCCCCATCTCGGTCCACTACAGACGTCATGGATGGGGTGCAGTATTGGAGGGTGAGACGTGGTCAGCGCCTCGAGCCCCTCCCGGCCGGTTAATGCGGTCCTCACGACCTGGAGCCGCTACTTCTCCATCAAGTAGCTCCTCAATTGGCCCCCCAGGGACCTCACGAGGCTGAGTGCACCCCGGTCCAGGTCTCCCAGCGAGGGGAAAATCCCCACGCCGGTACTGGGGATCGAACCCAGGTCTCCCGCTTGGCTGCCTGTATCTCCCGAACTAAAATCGCTTTAACTTCTTTTAATATTTTCTCTACACTTACTAAGCATATAGCAGGTAGAATTGGTACTGTACTCCACTCAAAAATGCTATGTAGAATTTTCAGCGTAAATATATGTTTTTAGGTCCTCCGAGTCCAACTTTTGTTTTAAAAAGTCCGTGTGTTTTCTGTTGTTTTTTTTAACGCCTGCTTTTACTATGTATGGCGCCGCAGGTGTGTGTGTGTGTGTGTGTGTGTAGACAGCATAGATAAAAAGGAAAGATCATTATTTGTAAAAGTTGGTATTTAGGATAAGGGTCTTCCAAGGACGCGACACAAGATTTTCAATAACCCCGCCCCCATCCCAAACTACCGTTATGGAAATAGCTGTAACGAGTTTGATTAAAATGCCGTGCATTAAAGATGTTTACATGACAAATAAGATGCATCTTGAATTTTCCGGCATATTCCTTATTACTGGTACATTGCTTTCAGTTCTATGCTATTTAACTTTTCTCAAACGGGGGGATATCTTTTGTTTCATTTCTCTTTAGTTTAACTCCTAGTCTTGCTAAACGAACCGAATTTCAATTGTTTCACATGATGACTTTTTTTTATAAGATTCGAGTATCGCTTTAGCCAGTTTATTGCCTTACTTCCCTTCTATTTATAAGGAGTTAATACAGACACCTTCTGTAATGCTTATCTCGATTACCAGTATGTAGATAAAGGAAAGAAATTTTGTAATAGTTTCTAGAGAAGGTCATGTGAATGGAACATACCAGATATTTTTAGATTTACCTACGTTAAATATATGGGATTTCATATTCAATATTCATTTCATATCCAAACCAAAGTTTGGGATCCATATATGTTTAATTTTTAACATTTAAGTCACTGTTCCCTTTTTAAGATATCATTATTGTTGTTGTTGTTATTATTAATTGTTAGTTGTCGTTATGATTGACCTTATAGTGCCCATAAGTGACAAGAAACGTTACTTTCAGAAACATATCGGTTACACCAATAGCAGAGCGCCCCTTCTTGTGGGGCGTGAGTGCTTAGAAAGGGGGCAACTTACAACTTACTCAGTACAAAAAAAGTGAAAAAGCTTTATTCATTTAATACAGAAACTAAAGGGAACTGAGTTGTTAATTTTATCAACTGTCAAGACATAAAGTACTTTAAATTTTATTAGAAGTACAAATCTATTGCAATTATAAATGTATAAATTAACTCAGGGCTTGTAGTAGGATAATTTGCTGTTTAGTTTGTGAAGTTTAAAAATTGAAAAAAAAAAACAAAAAACCCACAAAGCAAAGATAAGTAATACGCGTGAAGGATGAAGGGTAGACCACTTAGCTAAAAATTCTATTTCTGGATAAACATCACCATAGGCATCAGTAAAACCCGATTTTTGTTTTTCACTTCAGAAAATAATTTACATAATATAATCTGGTAGCCAAAATACCAGAGGCAGCTCGACACACTGAGAACTCTTAATAGTGCTCAGTGAAGTAAATGTATTGCTCTATATATCCCCTTAAAAATAGATTCAAGCTATATATTATATTTTCATTTCTCTCAGATGCGGCTGCATTCTTGTAGGTATGCTTCAGCATAACGATTATCAGTCTGACAGGGACGTTAAAATGGAGCTCTGCAATGCGTTATTTTCTTGACCACCACAACTAACAAGATAGTAGCTGAAAAGGAAACTATTTAAAAAAAAAAATGTTCGTTAACGACGCTGTCAATTGTCGCGGTCATATTAGCACCGCCGGTGCGCCGGAATTTTGTCTCACAGTAGTTTTTTAACATGCCAGCAAATCTATAGATACGGGGTCGTCGCGTTTGAGCATACTTAGAAACCTTAAATCTGAATTATAACGGTAAATTGGTTCCTGTACCTTAAAACAAAATGGATCATTAGCTGCGATATTCTTTTTATTGGGACAGAATGCCATCACTGTTGTATGCGTGTGTGATTGGCATATTGTACATCAGACCCCAAGAGAATAGGATAAGATAAGAGTAATTTCAAAGGGCTGCCGAAAGCATACGGCGGAGGAAAAGCCACCGTGGAGAGTCCCTAACATGTTCCAAGCAGTTCTTCAACCCAACGCGGAGTGCCTTAAGAGCCTGCGCCCATGACCAAACTCCAGGATCTACAAACGACTTCCAACGCCATCCCGCGGCCGAGAGCTGTATTTTCAAGGCGCAGTCACGGAAGGGCACCACCACCATTTGCCTAGTGACCCGGGAATTTGTTTGTAATTTAATACCAGGTACCCCTTCCAGTAACACAAAGGCCCGTATTGCATTGACCTTAAGTTTTCTGCTATATAGGGGGGAGGTTCCGACCTCTTCAGCTGCTCCGGTACGAGTGCTGCGGATCCCGAGCATCTGTGGTATCTCTGACGTTACTAGAAGTAACCGGGTGGAAGTCCGAGTCCCTCCCGGAAGGGATCTGTTCGGATTGGGTTGGACTCAGCGTGGCAGTGGTCTCGACACCCATGCATATTGGGTAGGTATGTCTGGGCGGTGATTGCTGTACGAGGTTATGAGACACCTCAATGTCCTCCGGTACTAGTCTGGATAGCTAGTAGACGGACTGCTAGATGGCTGTGGACCCCAGCGAGGTTTTTCCGTAGTCTTCCCTGCGGGGTTGGCGCGCGTAAGAGGCGACTCCACTTCTGTCTCGGTCTGTCCTCATGCCGTCGGGGGGGGGGCAATTTTATTAACCTAGGCATTGCCCTAAAGGAAAGAGCCACGGAGGTTTACCTCCCTGGTAAGAGATTGAGCTTTGGCTCCACGTAAAATCTCGCTACCGATTGTTATTTTAAACAAGAATTCAATATTAATATTGTTTACATTATTGCATTTTGATAAGAAAACATGTTAAACAAAAATGAATAGTAAGACTGGAAAATGTTGTTGATGTATATTTGAATTTAAGCCGGTTTCTTGTAAACTAATTGAGAGTATATAACTGATTTAGTAACTGTTCATCTTAAGACAAAATATCTTCAGGCAAGCTCTCAACTCTGACATGACAACCTCCATTTAAATATTCTTGGCGTATGGTTATATATTTTAATTTAAAGACATGTTTAAGGCACACGCACCCTAGATGTTGTTAAGCTTGCCTGTTGCACTATTATGAACGCTGATACCCTCTAATTTATCCTTTATTATCCTCATATATAATATTTTTTGAACAAAAAGAATTTATAATAACTGGATCTCAGAGTTTAGGCCAAATATCTATTTATGTGTACTAATAAACTAACATTAGTTTACCATCCTCATTGTATATTAAAAGTGCAAAGGCATGGAAACAGTTTTGTGATGCCTAAGTGCCTATTTTGACTATTTCGACCTATTTTAGAACATTTAAACCTAAAAATGCCAATTTTACAATTTATGTTATTTCATTAGTTTTTTCATGCAGCATAACAAATAAATCTTGACATCATGGTGTTGGTTTGATTCAAAAACTTTATGGTAGAAATTTGTTGGATGAATCATTCCTTGATTATTTTAGAACTTAATTATTGGAAAGTCTACTCGCTTTGTAGAAACAGAAACAAAATACTTCCTTACTCTAGGTCCCTATGTCATTCGTTGGTGACTGTAGTACGACAGAAACCTCTTGCAAAGATAAAGAAGTGTCAGCGGCGTATTTCCCTTTTTCAGTGTCTCCCATATGTCCCCTTTTATCAAATACTTTAATGTAATGCCTTTCAGGGTTTCCAACAATATATACATACCCAAATAAAACTGTTGATAAGGATTTCTTCGGAGTTTCTCAGCTCCATCTTCAAATATTTTTCAATGATTTCTTTTACATCGCTGCCTTTAATGATATATTGTATTTTGAAACATTATTTTGGGTGTTGACTCGATACCAGCTCTAGAAGTGTAAGGTCTCAATGTAGCGTGCAGTGCAGTTCTATTATGAACTATTTGGAAGGTTTTGGGAGTATTCTTTTACAAACTTATAAGCACAACTTATGTATTAGCAACCTTAAGTTAATACTTTAAGCATCGTTTTAATGCTTCTAAACTTAATTAGTGAAATTGCTCTTTTTTCTAATGTTTGCATTTTTAAAGCTGTTATAGTTTTAGAAAGCAGAAAAAGCATTTAGACTCATAAAATCAAAGGTATATCTTCCGCAAACTGTAGTTTTAGATGATCAAAACTGTTTCTTTAGTGTCTACTTTGATAACTTTAAAGCGTAATTTAGGTGCCCAAATCAGATTTTTAAGGGCCTAAAGTTCCAGTGTCTAGTAATAGCCGTAGCGGTACTTGGAAATAGTAGAACTGATAAAGGAAAGAACCTAATAGGAAGATCCAGAACCACTGAGCCACATCGTGTCTGAATGACCTTCAGATGACTCAGCTTTGAATCTGGTTCATCTGCCGGTTTAGTGTGACTTATCCTTGTTTTTTTTTTTTCTCATTTCGTCATTTCCAAATTTAATTCAGGAGACTCGGGACTCTAGGTTATTTACGTTCCGATTTCAGACATTACCTATACTTGACAACTGATAAAATTTTGGATCCCTTAAGAGGCAATTCACACCGTGCAATGGAAACCCATCTATGGGGACAAAGAGGGAAACCCTCCTCCAGAAAGACCCTACAACTTTTAGATTATTGCTAACGTGCTTATCATTCGAGTCAAATGGCAATAACAAATAACTTTTAGAGCGTTTACGAAAAACAAATAAACACACAAATAGATTGTGTCATTAAAATATGTCCCTCTACCCTTGGGTAAATAAATAATAGTTAAAATATCTTGGAATGAGTTGCACTCCAAGAGATTTAAAATATTAAATCACATGGTACCTGCAAAATATGGAAATCATTAACGGCTAAAGCAGAGCTTTCTTGTATTAGCCAGAATAAAATGGAGATATTGCGCAGAAAATTGACGTCGTTCGCTTGCAATATTTTAGGGGAAAAGGAGTACTTTGGTTATAGAATATACAAAGAAGGGTACACCTCTTGTAGTGTACCTATAGAGATCTATAACGACTATTACTCCCAGGAGGAAGGGGTGAAGTGAATGTACCACAAGAGGTTACAGGCCAGACAGACAGCCGCAGAGATGCGCAAAAGTCTATAATAGCTCCTGGCTCGAAAAGCCATCCCTCTACTGGAGCTGCCCAGAGAGGGAGGTGAAACAACCCGTTCAGCCAAGAAGCCCTTCAGTGTCCACGGGGAATACTCTTTCCCTTGAGAAGGCATCCGCGGCCTCTGTCTAGCACCATACTACGGCACGATAGTTTGAAAGAGCCTGGAATGAGAAGGAAAAGGAATGAAAGGGAAATTGTGGAAAGGAAATTGTGTTAATTGAGAAACCTGCCTAGCATTAGCATATCCGACGGGAAAAACCACGACAAATCCAAGGTCAGATGGGAGTCGAACCTCCAACTTCCCAAATGCGAGTCTCTTACGTTACTGCGGAGCCATCTCGTATGGTAAAGCGGTGTCCAGGTACTCGAGGTACATAAACCTTTTAACTTTAAAATATATTGTTTTTAACGCCATCTGTATAACTTTTAGCTCTATTACGTTAGTACCAAATATGGAAATTAAGATATATTTCATATTTTGTGCCAAAACCCACCATCTTGGGCTGGTCACGTTGAATTCATTCCAACAATCCCAAGTGTAAAACATTTGTGCAGTACATGGCTGCAGAAACTTGAGTTGGTGTTGACATATGAATGACAGTCCACCTTGTCTTCACATGCACGATTTGAGTAACTTGCTATTCCAGTTGTTTCTTTTCTATAGTTAAGCTGTTTTAAAATCCTCTCTAATTTAACAAATCATTCAATCCATTGATGCTGTAACTGCTGATAAACTGTAACATTAGAACAGGGTGTGCAGCCCCTTTCTGCTCAGTATTTAAATATTTGAAAACTGTAACTTTTAGCTAATATTTTAGTTATTCCTTTTGCAATATTTCGTCAGCAGTATAACAAATCTAGCAATTCACACCTCCTACCTGTACTTTAAGGCACACCTCTGAACTATCTTAAACTCAGTTATTCTTATACGTTCCTGTGATAGCAAAGCTGTGATACATTGTTTAAGTTTTAGTGCCATAGATTTACATCATTCAACAAAACTAAAGAAGCATGAAAGCTGAAGGACTTCAAATTTTAACAACCGTTATGTAAAAAACCCCATTGTTTTGATTTAGAATCTCGAGATAGCTCTTGCACGTAAGTGTGCACGTTTCTTTGTTAAATTTAGTTTTGATTTGAAAGTATGTGCTAATATGTACCGTTTTGAACTTAATATAAAACAGAGGCAACACATTTACCTTTGGAATAGAGAAATTCATTTTATTTCACAAGTTCTATATTTTAAACATATGAACTTCAGTCAAGCATTGTACGAAAAACAAATCACAATGATACTATTAATGCAAGGTTTTGCGAAATATTTTAAATGCTTTAAATAACAGAATTTGTTTTTCTTCCTCTATATCGTACCTAGTTAATTGGTAGAAATGATATTGAATTCCACCCAGCAATTCTATATCGAAATTTCACAGGAAATAATATGGTTTGGAGTCTCCTGAATGGAACAAAAGCATTTATAGGAAAACGCTAATGTGTATCTATATGTCCGAACAGCATACTCAAAATCGAAATGCTGCATAAATACCTAACGGTGCATTAAAGTTGAAAATGTTTTAAAAATGTAGCTCAAAGATTTTGAAGAAAATCCTCCTACCCAAGAATATTCTCTACATTAAACATTTTTATTTTATAAGCATATCTATAACAATTCCGATCTCAAAAATGGATTAAAGGCTTTTACATGAAAATAAAGAAACATGTCTTGAATTTTCCGAAAACAGCCCATGAAGTCGTCTTCATTTGGAAGAAATACTGTATAGTTTGTTTAAAAAAAAACATTATACCGCAAGAGATAGAAAAAAACCTTTTAAACAAAAATGTAAATATCTATTTAAAACACACAATTTATTTCAAATAACGTTTATCGCAGCATCTGATATTTCAGTGACATTTGCTGTTATTGATTTGAATGTTTCAATAGTTTTTTTTTTTTTCATTTTGAAAGTGCTGTCGCCATACAGTTTTTTCTCGCAATATTATGGAAAGATCGACCCGAATTTAAATATCGCACTATCCCTTCTGTTCTCTGCGTTCCTTTTGTATCTAGAACAATAAAATGTATAACGCAGCTAGTTAATTATGCAAACATCTATTTGGGGAACATGAAACAGCAGAAAATTTGGATTTTGTCTGAAAGCTATATAAAAATGAACGACAATGGTGGAGAAATCCATGTGAATGTAGCACAACACATTATTTTTCGCGGAAAATTCACCACAGTCCTTTAAGCATAATTTGCTAAGTATGCGGCTCCTTTAGATTTATAACTGATTATGTGTTGTACCGCTGAAGCAAAACCTAATGTTTAGCAATTCCTGTAAGAATTTTCAAGTGTGCTTTATCAAAGGAATGTGCTATACACTCTTACAGTGCAAGTGTAGAAATCAGATTTCCTCCTCTCAATGAGCTTGATCATTTACACTTTGAAAACAAATAGATGTAAAGCTGAAGGCAGAATTAGGAGTAGCAATGTAAGAAAGGGCTTTGCGTGTCATAGAAGAATTGTCACATGCTGGTTTTGCGAGGGATGGAACTAGAACAAGTTTTATCCGCATAGAGGTCAAAGCAATGAACACACGGGTAATTGGAGCTGTTAAACTCAAGGCCTGAATACAGAAAAGAACTTACAAGTGCGAGAAGTGTTACGGTTTGCATACAGGTAGGCCTCATGTCTCGGGTTCGATTGCGAGGGCTGGTTGCAGTCACCACATGATCGCCGTCGTTTCAAACCCGCCGAGCGTCCTTCCGTCGCAAACACTCACTCGCCTAGCCACACACACATACACAAGTGAGATGTTGGTGCCTCAGTCGATCCGCCATACCAGTCGCCTGGCCGGCCACGAACAGAGCATAGCAGAGCACGACTGTTACGTCAGATTGCAACGAAGAGGGCGGATGAAAATACCAAGAGATAGTCCTTGCTTGACGGCCAACGTCGTGGAAGGTCACTTCGAGTTAGGGCTGCCCAGAATCTTACAACACTAGCCGTTTCGTCTAGTGAAATCTCGGTATTTGCACATTTGGCAGGACTCCCGACGTGTTTCGTATGATGGAAGAAGAATGACAGCCATTTTTCATATCTTTGTGCTAAATCCAATCTTGAATCTGCAAACCTTTCACTGGGAAATTGCCATAACGTAATACAAACACTGATTTTCAATTCACAATATTAATCCACCAGCTGGCTGTCCGGCGCTGCACGGGTCTTTTTTGAACTCGACTGACGAATTAGGTAATCTCATTTACCTTTTTCTGGCCTATATGCAATTATTGTACTAAGACGTAGATGATTTTTTTAAGTGAAATATCCCCTTTACTCCTTATTAATCAATATCATTCATCTCTCCCCGCTCTATATGTAATTATTATACAATGACCTAGATGATTTTTTTCTACTGAATCCTTCCCTATATTATTAATTAATGATTATTTGTCTGTTCCCGTTCTCTATGACATTATTGTACAGCAATTACGTCTTTTCTAGCGAGTTCCCCCGTTACTCCTTTTTCATTCATAATCATGTAAATATCCCCGTTCTGTATAAAACTATTCTACAGTGATCTAGATAATTTTTCTATCGAATTTCCCCTTTACTCCTTATTAATGAGCATCACTCATCTCCCCTCGTTCTGAGTGACATTATTTTACAATGATCTAGATCAGGCATCACCAACTGGTTGCTCTTCGAGTAAAGCAGAGAGAGCAACTTTGTGGGCTGCATGACCAACTGCGCGAATCCCTTCAGTTCAGTGGCAGTATGCAACATTTTTCGTTTGAAATGCATAATCCATCTTTCCTAGGTTGGGTTGATTTGACTGATAGAGTCAGCTTATACTTGTGGTTAACATTGAAATCTTAGTTGTTGTTTTTTCTTTCTTTTTGTTTTTCTTCTTTCTTTTGTAAATGTTTCTTTCACACAAGTCGTGAATAGGGCTGAAGTTGGAGAGGTAGAGTAAGACTGACAAATTCAATACATTGACCGGGATTTGAACCAAGATCTCCTGGTTTCCTTCCAGTTGCTCTGACCACTGAGCTACCATGGTAATATTCCCATACGACACTAAATTCTGCAACTGACTCGCCTTTTTCCCGGTAAACCACAAGATCTCAAATTATTTTGAGATGTCATACCTCAATTGCGACTTACAAATTCTGTAAGTAAATTACTTCCGTGATTTATATGTCTGACCATGGTAGCTCAGTGGTCAGAGTAACTGGACGGAACCAGGAGATTCGTGGTTTAAATCCTGGCTATAGAACTGAATTTTTCAGCCTTATTCTACCTCTCCACCTATCACCCTGTCTCTTAATTTAGAAGCAATATCTTATTAACCAAATTTTCTTTAGGAAGATCATCATTTGAGTTTATCAAACCTATTCGTAGGTTCATGATTGGCAGAAAAATTGCCCTATTATAATGTCTGTATGATTAGTGTTTATATTTCTGGAAATGCATATATTTATAAGTTTGATCGTAATTGGTAGCCGTGACATAAATGATTGCAAAAATAATGATACTTATAGTATTAACATAGTAAAACAACAAGCTGCTATGTTCATTGCAATCACAGTGTAACGCTAACATATGAGTATTCATTACTGAAGGTCGTTCACATTTATAGCAATGAATGTGAGCGGGAGATTGGTATGCATTTGAAAGCAACGTCTTCTGCTTGGTAGCGGCGATACTCACTTCCGCAATGACGTTGCAAATTGAATTTTCTGACTGAGTGCAGAACTTTGCTGTAAACTGTACACTTATCCGCCACTTTCTATAAATTAGAAAAACTTCATCTAAGCAGGCACAACGGTAGGATTCGGCGGCCTGCGGGTTAGATTGTCTTTTTTTTCCCCAACAGTCACAAGTGGCATTGTGCAAGGAAGAAGAGACTACATCACATGCTTACCCACTGAGTGCAAAGTGCAAGCCTGCTACTGCCTAATACTAATGCAAACATCAGGGTATTTTATGAAAGTCTGCCTTTCGTAGCTACCCCGACATTCTTCCAAGCTCTGGAAATGGTGCATACCCGTACAAGTACCCTTTAGCAGTGGAATTATCATCGGTGAAAATAGTCGAGCAATTTTTATATGATTACAGCATATTGCATTTGAAACTATTGTCACTTCTTTGATTCCATAGCTATTTAATAACATAACAGCTTCATAGCTTCTATATAATATATATAATGAAGATGAAGCTAGTGAACATGAAGGTTCCCTATTCCCAGGTCAGCAAGTTAACCACTTTGAAAAAGATACATTGCCTTCGACTATAGAGAAAAAATAATATCCTGAGTTATTACTTCCAAAATATCAATTGACTGATTTCAAATGCTAGATGGACACAATCTTCTCCCTTCATACAATATTTACCATAACCTGCTACCGATTTTGATTATCATATATGAAGGAAATAAAACAAAACTTTCTTACCTGAGAGACATGAATATGTGGCCACGCACGTTTTTGGTGCTTCGTGGCGCAGGGAATCGTGGGCTCAAGTCCCTCCTTGGACATGGATGTTTATATGATTGTAAAATATGTATATATGTGTGTGTGTGTCTATTGTAAGGAAAAAAAAAGCAAACGGTAATCAAACAGAAAACAAAGTAAATGTTAGGAAAATGAAAAAAAGAGGAGCACCGGAGTCCCCATCAGATTACGGAACTATAATCAATAAAAAAAAGCAAAAAAGTGTCGATTATTTGGTCGTAGGAGCAAGACGCTAGCCGTTAGTTCCAGAGAGAGAGCGAGAGAGAGAGAGAGAGCGAGAGAGAGAGAGAGAGAGCGAGAGAGAGAGAGAGAGAGAGCGAGAGAGAGAGAGAGAGAGAGAGAGAGAGAGAGAGAGAGTGGATTTAAACCCGGCCTAAGGCAATAATTTGTTGTGTAAAATTCCTTAGCATGTCCTTCTTCAGAAGGGAGATAAAGCCTGTGGTCCCTTATCGTAATTTACAACATGTAAAAGAACCTCAAGACCGATAAAGAGGGCTTCTGAGCAAATTAAGAGATATTTCACGCCTACTTCAGAATGGTTACGCTAAGAACCATAGCAGTTAAAGAGTGTTCATAAATAAAAGTCAATTTTATTTTGTTACATTGTTATTGCTTTCGTATCGTATAGCTATAAACCTATTAGATTCTCTTTTGTTTTGTTGCTTCTTATACGCTAAATCGTGATCATCTGCGTAACTATATATTCCTTTGAATTTTCTTTTTGATAGTGTTTAACGCCCACTTTTACTACATAGGCACCGCAGGCGATGATACTGTCATACATAGAATAAATATGGACACCGGTGGAATGCGATGGCGGGGGAAACCGGAGAACCCGGAGAAACCCCGCCCCTGCCCCACTTTGTTCATCATAAATCCTAAATTCGATCGCATGGGAATGAACCCGCGCCGCCTGTGTAAGAAGTGAGAGGTCTTACCACTTGGTCTCGACGCGGCCTTATATTGCTCGGAATAAAATACTCAAAGCATTTGTCTTATTTTGTGCATCTGCTTATTCTATTGGGTTACAGCTATTTTCTGCTACAGACATTCTCAACTACAAGGTATAGTCAGTCTCGCAAGCTTCCTTTTTTATACTTCCAATACGTTCGTATTCAAATACAAGCACTTTATTAATCGTTTTAAATCTTTTAGTAATTTATGAAAGTAAAATACACTATACTTTTCAGAAAGAATTTGAATTTTCAATGGTGAAAGAGTCAGTGGTTTATGAGATTAATACATCACGCACAAACTCACACACATACTGATTGATATTCTTTGCATGGCTTTAGCTGCGCCGCAAAATGGACAAGGCCTGTAAGTATCCACTATCCATTTTGCTTTCATATTTTCACACCTCATTACGTGACCTGCTGACCTTTGTAGTGTGAGGTCGTTGGTTTTCTAATAAGCATTGAAACCCAGTTCCAATACAATTGTGGTAAGACCCGCCTGGGTAGTGTGGTGGTAGCGTGTATGCCTCACATTCATCAGGTCGTGAGTTCGAATCTCGCTTAGGGCGAGTTACCCGGATAAGTTTTATCGGGGTTTTTCCCTTATCCTGAGAAGACGAATGTCAAGTAACTTTAAGCTCCATGGACCCCGGGATCATTTCACCCATTTTATTCATCGTCCTATATGACCAACCAGGTTAAAGGACGTTCAATTAAAGAAAACAAAAACATTTGCTACTGTAACCTAATCAACGTTAAACATTCGGTCCCGTGTTCTTGGGGAAAATAACCACGAAGACTTGTGTGTGCCCCGCCTACTTGGAGGAACTAACCGACCTGAAAACATAGTACTCTTATGATTCGGCAAAGGAAGCAATTATTGGTGTGATATTTTACATTACACTGTCTACTATTACTGATACAAATAAATGCATTTATAACCCTAATAACTGTATATACATGTACATAGGTACATACATACACAATTCATATATTCCAACATAGATACATACACTCACACATACATACACTCAAATACATACATACATGCATACTTACATACATGCATACATACATGCATACATACATACATGCATACATACATACATACTTACATACATGCACACATGCATGCATACATACATACATACATACATACATACATACATACATACATACATACATACATACATGCATGCATTCATACTTACATACATACATACATACATACATACATAGATACATACATGCATACATGCATACATACATACATACATACATACATACATACATACATACATACATACATACATACATACATACATACATACATACATACATACATACATACATACATACATACATACATACATACATACATACATACATACATACATACATACATACATACATATTTTTCCTGTGTAAAATATTAATCTACTAATCCCACACCTTTGCTGAAGTTGGTTTATCACGGTTAACGCGAGTGCCAAAATATTTATCTATGAAGAACTGTAAATTTGACTCCATACCGACAGGAGTTTTTTCATTTTATTTATGGACCCTCTTTAACTACAGTGGATCTCAGCGTCCCATTCTATTTTGGGTGGGAAAATCCACTTAATTTTGTTCAGAGGCCTCTTTATCGGGCTTGAGGTTCTTTTTCGTGCCGTAAATCTACGACACAGGGCCAACGGCTTTACTTCCCTTCCGAAGGAAGCCATGCTAAGGACTTTTACACCTGAAAAAATCCACCGTCCACGCCGGGTTTGAACCTGCTATCTTGGGTATATGAGGCTAGTATGGTAACCACTACACTACGGAGGGCGACCTATCGACAGGGAAGACCCTTGCAAAATGAAAGACGGGTTGAAGACAAACACTGACTACCATTAATGTCCCCGTAGCTCAGTCGGTATAACACCCACTTGCTGTGCAAGCAGTCCCGGTTTCCTTTCCCGCTGTGGCTCGAGAAGGGTTTCTTTCATATAACTCGGATATGATGTATGGCTGTTCGTGGATGTATGTGTTTTGTCGTTTGTATAACATACAATTCGCCCGTAAATTGGATTTGAGGATTGCAGCTGGAAAAAACTTAGCACGCATGTTAAGTAACATAATTTCATAATAGTTAACCTACTACTAGTATAACTATATGCCATCAATTGATACTACAAGGTAACAAAATTCAGCAGAGTAATATTTTATATATTTTTGTTCCTTTAAAGCTAGGCTAGAGTTAAATGATGTTCTTTTAATGCACAATTAATAAAAAGCAGGTTCAATTATATTTCCGCCTTATGAATGCATTGAGCTAACATCATTCATTATGACCTTGGACACGCATTAAAATATTGCTGGTACTGAGACTTAATCTAAATTTTAATTTTTTTTAATTTTCTGATTCCGTTTCGTAAACTCTGATTTTGATATATTCCCATAAGTTAGGAGAAAAAACGAGAAAAAAAAACAGGTCACAACTACACTAACAGCCGAATGCGAACACCATGACCTATTCACTGTGCGGGGTACACATTATTGAGTTTTTATTTAACTCTTCTAAACGAGTAGAGATGTTGCAGGTCACGTGAGTTGAAGTGTAGTGTTGACATTGTTATTGTTATTATTACTATTATTATTATTACTTATGTTTATCCTCCTCGACATATCACCTCAGGACTTACAAGCCAGGGCCTGAGGTCAGACGCCTGTACAGGAGTAGATGCTCTGGTTTAGAGAGACGCCAGAAAGAGCGATTAGCCCCATGCCTAGTATGAAAGTGAGGAAGTGGATGATATGAAATGACGGTGAAATGGATTACAGGAAAGATGATTATGGAGCAATCAGTGGAATGAAACACGAGGGAAACCAGATTGCCCGGAGAAAACAGGCCCAGACGTAGTCTCGTGGGATAGAATCCGGGCCGTCTAGGTGAGAGGCCCGGATTCGATGGAACCGAATGGTAGGACCTACGTCACCGCCTGTAACTAAACCTATAATGTCGAAAAATAATTGAAGAACTGCGGTGGAGGTTTAGTAAATATAAATCTGATAGGAAAGGTAAAGAGAAAAAATACGAAATAGTATTGTGAAGTTATTAATCTGTATCTGGGTAAAATTAGAACCACGATAAGAGCGAAAAAGTGATAATTGAATTAGATTGGCGAAATTAATTGACGAGGAATAACAAGTAAATAAAGGAAACTATATCTTATAGATAAAATAAAATAAAATGTATAAGTTAAATCATATCAGATGAAATAGAATGAGGGAAAGTAACATAAGTTAATTGCGTTAAATAATTTAAATCGAGCTATGTAAATTAAAATACAGCGTGGTATAGGAAATAAATATACTAAAAGGTTTAATTATAGTGTATAGTTAAGCGACGTAAATTTTTAAACAAAACAAATTTATACACTTGTAATTTAATTATTGTATAAATAAATGAAGTACCATTAATAATAACAATAATCAGAAATAGTTATTGTAAAACAAAAACTTAAAATCGAAGAAAAGTAGGTAAAATAATAGTATGGGAAAGTAAAATGAAGGTAGAAGAAATTATTAAATGTTTAATAGAAGATTTTTATCAAACAAAATTGATGAAACCAAGTTATAAACAAATTTAACTTCGTTAATTAATTCAGTAAATTAATTAATTCAGTAAATTACTGAAGTTGGGTTCACTGAATTTAATATAGTATATATTAAATTAAAACAATTTAGGTGAGATAATAATAAACTTTTATATAACGTAAAATAAATACATAAGATAATAAATTGTATACAAATAGTATAAGAAACTTAAATTAATATGGTCAGTTGAAGTTTATTTGTACAGGCTACCGGCAGAATTTTATCAGCCTGGCTTATAGTTTCACCAGCAATTTGATTTCTCCTGGCTTCCAAACCTGGGAACTAGGTAAAACGGGTAGACTTACTGTGAGTGAAGAAACATTATATATTTCTATGTTCCGTTCCGTTCCGTTTTGTTTTATTTTGTTTATCTTAATTATAATGAAATCTAAAATGCATGTTATTTTTTTCTTAATGTATGGAAAAAGGTATAAAAGTTTGCAATGCACGTCTCGTAGCAAATCAGGTACTGAGGTGATGTGTATTAGATTTTTATTAATTATTTCTTCCGTATCTTTATGTTGAATCCATAATTAGAGCTGACTAAAGTGGGATATCTTCATGAAGGTTTCTTAATATTTAGCCCATTCTGGAGAAACTGCAAATAAAATTGCCCAATATGCCTAGCAGTTAAATTAAATGGTCCAATGATGTCTTTCAGGCAGACGTCAAGCCAGAATACATTCAACCTTCAAGCCTCAGTCACATTTCAATGTATCTTCCCAGGAGTGATAATCATAACCGTGTATTGCTGGTGATTACGCTACATGTTTGTCTGAATGACCTGTCCTAACAGCAGTCAGGCGACCATGCGACGCTTATCAGCACAAAAACACGAAGCAAACACATGAGAGAACAAGAACCAATCTGTGGCCTTTCACTTCTTAGCTACGCTGCCTCTTCGAAAACTACTGAGTGGCAACTTCTTCTGCATATATAAATAATCCCAGGGCTTTCAGGCCTGGGCCCGAAGTCCGCCGCTTGTTGTTGAGGAACAGATGCTCTTGATTCGAGAGAAGCCAGAATGTGTGAACAGCCCCATGCCTAGTATGAAAGTGAGGAAGTGAATGATATGAAATGACGGTGAAATGCATTACAGGAAAGATGATTATGGTGCAATCAGTGGAACGAATGGCGGGGCAACCAGTACCAGAGAAAGTATGAAGAAAATAAGACTGCAGAGAACGGCTTGTTTGGGCCGCCTGGTACGTTACTCTTTCTGAATAGAGAACCTAAACAGCAATGTCACAAATATTTTTGTAACACTTTATAGCTCGAAAAAGAACGATGAAAAATATTAGAGAGTCTGATTAACGTATTACACATTTAATATGTCATCAGATATATTCAAAGATATGGTTGTTAGCCTAGAACATTCCGGAGCATCCACCATGTGCTTGTGTGTCAGATCCCAGAGGAAAGGATGACATGAGAGCATCCAACGGGCGACGAAAACGACCGCAGGGAAAGAACCACCATGGTGGGTCCCTAAGGTAGTCCAAACAGTTCTGCATCTCAATGAGGGAATGCTAGGAGCTCTCGCCCTGGGTCTGACTGAACACCGCAAGTCTTAAAGACGACTCTGGTGCCGAGAGCTGAACTTCCAATTCCAAAGCGCATTTACCACCATGCAAAGGTGCCACCAACGCAGACATGCCGACACTTACAACCCTGAAAGACATCGATTGGTGTGAAATGGAAATGAAAAGGAGGGACTGGAATTTCGGTGCATTGGCCTGGCGATCCGGGTAAATCCTGAAAAAACCCATTGGTCAGAGAGGTCGGCCGCGAGAATCGAACCCACTACCTCCCGAATGCTAGTCTCAGACGAAACACTTGAACCATCTGGCCTGGTATTAAAATATATAGGAAAAATACGATTTTACTAAAGCGAACCCGTTAAGTGTGACTTGAAGAATCACAAATTGACTAAAGAGATTCGAATTTACTTCACTACCGTAATACTTAAACAGTAAGAGTAATTATCGGAGTTCATTAGTGTCATACACTACATACACACACACGTCAAATTACTTTTACAGTTATAGTGCTCTGCGCCTCTGAAAATAAAAGGTTCTTTTTGAAGCTCTTGATATATGCAACTCATTTTGCCTCCCCAGATGATCAGCTGTTCCCGGATTCTGAACACATTCCATCTTTAATTGCTGCACATTAGGCATTGCATAAATGTGTACATAAATGCATATCCTGGGTCCGAGATTATGAAAATCCCTATGATAAACCATTTCATGGTCTGCTTACACCATTTTCTAACTTTAGAACACCTTTTCGATTTCCTGTAATAATTTCTTTGGTGTTCTTTACGTTTTATTTAGTAACTTTATTTCATTTAAATTGAGTATATAGAGATTTTATATTATTGACATATAAACTAAGGGAAACTTTTTCGAACAGAAATTTCACTATTCAACTGACAAATAAGAGTGGCGTTTTTTCACATTCTTGGAGAGAAAGGAGAGAAAAAAGAAAAGAAAAATTTGATATGTACCATTCACATGACTTTTTCTATATCCCTGCAACAAATTATTCTTAAAAAGCTTATACTTCTATTTACTTTATGCTAATCAGAAAAAAATAGCAGAAATAGTCTTATTACTTTGTTCCTTGTAAGTAGAAGCGAAATAAGGGACTACCATAGGTTAAAGTGATAGTCAAAAGCTGGTTGCTATGTCAATGAAATTCCTTTGTTTATATGGATAGGAGTTGACAAGTTCCTGTATGAGAAAGGTATACGTTTTTCATAGCAGAAACCAAAAATAAGGAATGTCTCAAAAATGACGAACTCCACGAAAAAAATGTATATAACATAAATTGTGTGTTTTAATGTGCTCTACATTTCTTGTGTAGTAAGTTTTTGTCCATCTCTTACGGTTTAGCAGTTATTCAAATTTCAGTAAAATTCATCCAGAAAAAACTACTCTTCAGAGGCTATTCCCAGAAAATTCAAGATACAAATTTTATTTGTCAGGTAAATATCTTTGGAATACAAAATTTTAATCAAAATCGTTAGAGCCATTTTTGAGAAAACCAAACTTTTCGAAAAAAGTTCCATGTAAGGGTAGTTGGGGGTGGGGGGATTTTTCTCAAAATCTTCGTGTCGCATCCCTGGAAGATACTAAACTTAAATACAAAGTTTGGTATTTTGCCGACTTTTCGTTTTTGAGTTATCGTGTTCACAGACACACGGACACACGCGGACACACACACACACACGCACGGACACACACACACACGGACCTTTTTGTGAAAATGCTTTTTTTTTTTTGGATATTGGGGACCCTAAAACATATATTTCCGGTGAAATCTCGGTATCGAATTCTTGGGTGGAGTGCAATACCTTCTCTATACACTGTGTACATAGTGCGTATAGAGAAAGTAAAAAAGGACAGACTGCTATAGAATTGTCAGTCTAGGAAAGATTGTATATAGGTGGAGGTATTACTATGGTAATGGGACCAGGGTCCTAAACTAGACGAAAGAGGTCAGTTTTCCCACTTTTGTGTTAATGAACATTCAGTAAGCTTTTGTTTGTTCCGGTGAAGACCTGTTCATTTGTAAGGAATTTAAAACTCAAAAAAGTTAAATATAGCACCGTCATTGAATAGCATCCTAAATGTACATTTCATTGTGATCGCCAATTTCTGTACGCTCAAAGCCAACTGTATCCATGTAATTGGATAAAAACATATCGAAAAAGTTATCACTACACTTTTGTAGAATGTACTTCAAAAAGAATTTTGCTTCTTTAGATTATTCTCTTCTTTTAAAAACGTAAACAAGGAACAAACCTATTTTAACTAATTTTCCAAATGATACATTTCTAATATTCATATATATTTCTACTTATACACCAGTTACCCTTGTATAAATGTATTTTTATTTTCTATGAACTAATTTTAAGAAATTAAATAAAACTAGCTTCATTTCACATTTTGTACTTTATTACCTGTATAACATTTTTAAATTATAGTAATTTTATGCGTCCTTTTTCAAATACTCCGCTCTCTGATGGTTGGTAAGGAGCAAACCACTGAAGCTCTGCTCGTGTATATTTCAGTTAGTAGCATTGCAACATTTTCCATATCTTGGCATCATGTCTATACCTATTTACTTAAACAGTTTGACAATTAACGCTAATAGAGGCTAACTATAACGCCCAGAAATATAAAGAACTTGAACCATTGATTCTTTTACATTGCCTATAAGGTCTTGACGTCAGATGGGGACACATCAGCATGGTGGGTGCTCCAATTCTGCTCATCCCCAGATATGCAGCAGGCGTCCCACACATTCTGCTTTAACTACCCAGCTCGCGACTGCCCGGCTTGGCAGTGTATTATTCCTAACACCTTTAACTTCCTGCGACACTGTCTGGCAGTTATCTCATTGAGGATGGCTGATTTGATATATGAGCGCTGTCCGACATCCATCTGGCAGGACGACTGCCAGACACTGATTTCACATCGCTCAGTTGCTCCTATAGAGCACAGAGTCTGAACTTGTGTCTGGGATATCGTGTAAAGGAGCGAGAGGAACTGTGAACAGGGGGCAGGTTCGAACGAACGTAGCTCGCCTTGACTCTGAGAAGCAAATTTTGGTAGTAACTACACTCGACAAGTATTGGATGAACTTAGAGTGTATTTTATATGACACTACTGCCTATTATGTACGCGGTAGAGAAAATAAAACATAAACAATAACTACAAAAGCGATTTCCAAAGTTTTATTTCACCCGCCCTTGTACGACATAAATATAGAACGGACTACTAGCTCCGCACTTTTAAGTTTGCTAACCTAACCATATAACTATCCTTTGTGTGTCATGTTCGCAGGTTCCTCCAGCAAATCCTATAGCACCTATAGCACCTAAATGCTTCATAAACTCCTTTAAATGCCTAAACCCATATTTGAGCGAAAAGTTCCTTATTAATATTTGGTATTGGTTTAAAAAAACGTTTGTTTCAAGTGAAGTTGTTTAGTTATAATTGAGGTGAAGAACTCTTCTGACGTGACTTTCCAAGTGAGGGAAGCTCCAAGTAGTCATTTTCATAAACTAGGAGAGAATAATGAATGTCGTATTTATACAGTTTTTAATTCAAACTGCCTTAATTGTGTGAGGAAAAAATGTGAATTTGTATTCCTTGATGCCTTTTCTGAGCTTTGTGTAAATCATTCAAGTCGTCAAAACCTGCAAAGCTCCAAGAGCTTTTTTCTTGCAAAAATAGCAAAAACGCGCAGAAAAACAATTTTCGCAACCCATGACACCCACGTAACCATAGAATTGTATCATGCATGTTTTTATTAAAGTGGCGCATAAACGTTTTAACACCTTTGTTTTGAATTTCGATATAATTATAAAGAAGTTCTTTTTCGGCTTGTCGCTTTTAATTATATTTAGTTTTTTCTCATAACCGAAAGAGCTAAACCTACTCTTCAGTCTTTCAATTGCACGTCACACAAACTCTTCTTGCACCGCAGGAGTGCTCACACTTTAAGCAGGCATATTTCCCTCGGCATAATCTACTCAAATGTTCCAATAATTCCTAGAGGTGGCCAACACCACATAACCTAAAATGGAGAAAGTATGTAATCCACACACTTGTACTAATAACTTAAAACTTCACGAGAAATTCTCGTTTTATTACTAAATGTCAATTTATGCAAAATACAAACGAAAATATACTTACGGTTCTATTTAAAATCACTACATAAAATAAAACACACATAAAATAAAACAGTAAACATTTCTTTGCTCACTAGAAAGATTTCTGGTGACGATTTGTTACAAAGCTTCCTTAACAATTACAAAGACTTCCGATTGTTTCCGGAAACCAACGAAGTATAATAGTAAAGCTCGGTCTTGGTTTCCAAAACGCACACAGTTACGAACACACAGAGCAGTCAGCGGTATAAAGAGGAGGTAATTGAGACAATTTTGTAGTATAAATATGCACACGTCAAGATATAATCTGTTTCGAAAGTAGCACATTAGTTGTATTGAGATTATATTCATTGTTCTAATTCATACAGTAACACAATAAATAATTATTTCATATGATTAGTGAATAAAAACGCCTGGTACTTTTATAAATACAAGTATAAAACTTGATACAATGTTCCAAAATAATAATATGGAGAGCTCTGAAAAGACAATGAACATAAATCAACCAAACTCACTCAGAATTCATTGCAAGGAATTACAAGAAACATCTTTAATGTATCAAAAGATAAGGTTCTCCTTCTGTCACTCAAAATATGTTTGATCATCCACAAGTTTGTTCAGAATCGAACACGTACCCTTTCGTATTTTCGACATTTTTCAATCTGCGCTCTCTTTCAGTGTTCACTGGTTTATCTACTAGCAGGAACGGAACGAGGCCGGGCAGTGAGCAATACTAGGTAGTGAATCAAGTTTCGAAACGGGCTGTAGAGATCACGCTGTCTACACCACGTCATAGCTATACACCGAAGCTCAATCCGCCAATTTTATGACCCCAGACCGGGCTCTAATCATCAGTAAAGAGTTAAAAAAGGATGCGAATGTTCAGTGTGCAATGGGTCTCACGGCAGTCGCTGGAACTTCGGCAGCTATCCAACTGCCCGCAGTATAGTATATGTTCGAAAATAAACTTAAAAAACTCATCCAGAGCAAATAGCAAATTGTTTCGCATGAATTTTGCTGTTGTTCCTCTTCTAAAATGCTTGGATAAACAGCGTTTCCATTCACGCTTCGCCATTGTTTTATATGCATGGAACATCTAGTTCGAATCAGCGTTCAACTCTTCTGAATTCTTTAACGCGGTTTTAAATTTATGTGTCAAATATTGCCTTATTTTTAACTTTACACTACATACACCTTCTTCTACTTTCTATACTACCGTTTGTATTTAATTTAGAGATACTTTATATACTGAATGAATCTTAGTTGCAATTAGCTCGGAGCAGCAAAGGAAGCAATTTACAAAGAATGTTTATGAACGATTCCGGCTTACCTCCCAGAACTGCAAACATTTGAAGTGCCACTCAACAAGACATTCTTAGTTGAACGCTGCAGTTCCAAGGCGTATGAAGGGACGGCAAATACAGCTACAAAGCAAAGATTCAGGATATTTTGGAACCGAATTCTAGTTACGAAACCATTCAGTCGTTAGCTGTTCGAAGAAACAAAACTACTATGGGAACCAGCAACAGTTTCAAACATGAAGTTTGCAGCAATAAGGTCCTGTGACATGGAAAGAAGTTTCTACAGACACAAGTGAGAACTTAAGGACTACTGTGAGGCGATATATCATGCCGTCCAAAAACAAATGGTTAAATGATAATAATAATTAAGCAATAATTAATGAAATTAATATAAATCTGTAATTTTTGGGATACAAACAATGTAAACATGTCATTAGAAAACCAGCACAATACTGAGCATCTGTTTTAACTTTGGGCTATACTGAGGAATAAATAGTGACGTCATTTAAGATCTATTTCGCGGCATAGGTGAAATATATTTTTCTCGGAGAGTGTAGTTCTCTCACATCTGGTCCTCCGATACAGTGGCGCCCCTCATTCCACCACGCTTGAGGTCCGTTGGAGAAGCCGTCCTAACGCTAACCTTGGGCCAATGGAAAAATAATATTTAAATTTAAACAAACATGTCCGCCAATCCTAGTAAGCATCAGTATTTCTAACTGGCAAGATCAGCGTGGGATGCAGTTAATATAAATACAGTTCTCGAGCAAGCCCGGGCACTAGTTCGTCATAAGGCTCATAACACATGCAGACTCCACGTCCCTCCTAGTCAACTTTGCGCCGCTAAGAATCTAAGTTACTCTATTATAGTAAAGTCAAGCACGAGGAAGTGAAATTTCAAATGGGCCAGAGATTAAGAAATTGTAAGATTCGTGCAAAAATAAAGTCAAAGGGAAACAGATGTTAAGTTAATCATCGCTTCGAACCAGTCAATTTTGTATTATGTAATTTTCATCTGCCAACATCCATAAGTTCCCATATATATATAGCTTAGCCGGAGGACCAGACATCAACGAAGGGTTTCGACCCTGAGATCGCCTAATCCTGAATCTCCGACGTCCTTCAACTCGACAAAGTGTCGAGAAACTAAAAGTGGTTTTCAGCACTAACCATCCATCTCAAGCGTGCCCCACCTCAACTAGAGGAAATTCAGGAAGTAGAGAATAGAGAAACCCATGATGGTGTTTTAGTTTGAACGATAAATATTGGTACTGCACAAACTGTATTGATACATTATTATTATTATTATTATTATTATTATTATTATTATTATTACTACTACTACTACTACTATTATTATTATTAGATCCATTAAAAAGCTCAAGGATCGTCTCCTTACCTGCTTGCCAAGCGGGAGACCTGGGTTCGATTCCCAGTACCGGCATGGGGATCTTTTCACCTCTGGGAGACCTGGACTGGGGTGCACTCAGCCTCGTGAGGTCCCTGGGGGGGGCCAATTGAGGAGCTACTTGATGGAGAAGTAGCGGCTCCAGGTCGTAAATACCGCATTAACTTGCCGGGGGGGGGATCGAAGCGCTGACCACGTCTCACCCCCCAATACTGCACACCATCCATGACGTCTGAAATGGACCGAGATGGGGGGTGCAGCGGCCGGACGGTAGACCAAGGCTCGTAGTGAGCTGTCCCAAGGAGTCAGAAATCTCAAACAGCTTAATTTTAGCTTCTTAAAATCCGTTGCATGATCATAAGATAAATGATGATAATAAGCCCTTACAAGCTAACTAGCTATCCCTGGCGATGCATTGTGAATTTGACACCATACCTACCAAGCTACAGCAATCCTCCCCCCCCCCCCCTTCCCTCAAAATGCGTGCCAGGTAGTTTGAGTATTACTGACGTAGAATGTGTTTTGACTAGAAGATAAAGGTACCAGAAATAATTTATTAACTTTAATCCAGTTAACATTTTTATGGTCATCGCAATATATTCAAATAAATGCTACTTTGCAGCATTGTTGTAGGCAACATCATGAATTGTTCGAGAGTATAGCACAAATCAGGGATCTGGTAAATGCTTCAGGAGCCAAGTCTGAAAGGCAGAGTGAATGTCGGTGATTACAGTAAATTGTAACATCTAGCATAGCATTACAACTACAACAATTCAGTCTGAACCATCAATTGCTTACGACGAGATCTGATGGTTCCATTCCTTCTTTTAAGTTAATAGCGGCATCGATCTCATCAACGAGCAGAGTATTTTCATGGTAGAGTTTAGTCAGATGGAACATCTCCAGTAACTGGTGCACAGCTGCGCACATAGGCCATGGTAGCAGCCTCTGCTTCCAACGTGATCCCTGGAAGGAGGAGATTAAAAGGAGACCCGAAGAGCGACAGATTTGGATGGTGGTACCCTGTCTGTCACGAATGCAACCTACAACCTAGTGTACCCAAGAATAAACGAGACACTCTCAGGAAGGAAGAGGTCCCACCCAAAGCCAGGGAGAAACCAGGAATTTACACTCTGGAATATATCCTGAGAAGATTGAGTGAAACAGATGAAATAATTGTGACAGGAAATTATGGATCGGAAATTCTTGGTACAAGGGAAACTACCTTGCATTCACCTAAAACCTAGGAGAACCATGAAGAAACCAAACGTCAGAATGGCAGTCCAAGCGGGAATCGAACCCAGGAGCACTAGAGTGTGAGCCTCCTGCGTTACTAACTCGATCAGTTTTCAAGTCAGACAATTATATTCAAACTGGAAAGCAAACCCAAAGCATTCGGCATTATGATGCTGACCGGTGACAGATTTTCTGTTATCCCTCCTGCAATTTTGACAAATTATTGCCAGAAAAAACATAATTACATGGAAGGTTAACAGGTTAAATCATTGTGATTATTTTGATTGTGATACAAATCCACATGTTCACATCTACACTCCACTGCTGTTATTGTTTGTGATGATGCATGTCGGTCAGTTCAGCGCAACTAGCGCAGCGATCAGCTGATCCTAACTTCAACGTGATCCTGCGCGGCATGTGCAAAGTAATACAAACAAGCTAATGCGTCCCAATAACATGGCTTTCTCCACCTTTTCCACAAACAAACTTTCCTTGTAAAACATTATTGTTTTTCTGCATCCTGCTAATCGAGATAGACATTAGCAGATATGGTTGTGTTACTTGCTTCCTTGTAAGTAGAAGGGAAATAAGGGAATACACTAGGTTAAAGCGATGGTCAAATCTTTTAAAAGCTATCGCTATATGAAGCAATTAAAATCCGTTTCTCTTTAGCATTATCGAGAGTAAAACAAAATAGATAAAATGGAAGTTGACCTCCCGCTTGAGGAAAATTTAAGTAGTTTAAAATGAAACCAATAATGAGGGCTATCTTGGAAGCGGTTAACTCTACAAAAAATACATATGACATAAATTGTGTGTTTTAATGAGATCTACATTTTTTTGTATGCTGTAAGCCTTCGGCTATCTCTTACGGTTTACGAGTTATAACAAAGTCACCCAGAATGAAGTGGTCCTCAGAGGTTATTGCTGGAAAATTCAAGATACACATTTCGTTTGTCATGAAAATATCTTAAACATATGGTATTATAATCAAAATCGTTAGAGCCATTTTTGAGAAAATCAAAATTTTCAAAAAATTATCCATATAAAAGGTAGTTGGGGTGGGGTATTTTATTAAAAATGTTCGTATCGTATCCTTGGAAGATACTGAACTTAAATAACAAATTTGGTATTTAACTGACTTTTCGTTTTTAAGCTATGCTGCCTCCCTCCTCTCTCTTTCTCTCTCTCTCTCTCTCTCTCTCTCTTTCTGTCTCTCTCACTCACACACACAGCCATTCACAGCCACGTCTTTCTAAAAATGTTTCTTTTTTGATTTGAGAAGGTCTCAAAATATATATTTTGGGTGAAATCTCGGTATCTAACTTTTGGGTAGAATACAATGCCTTCTCTGTTTACTATGTACACTGCACATACGTAGCGAGGGTAAAAGTAAAGACGAGACAGTAAAAGCGCACCAACGACAGGTTAGCAAAGAAACTGAGTTCATTTAGGCGGCGAAGAAACTAACAATATTCATACTTTTACCGAAGTTGACTTGTCTGCAAATACACATTTTTGCACGCCATAAGGGTCCCTACTATCCTTCCCCTGTCATACCTCATGGCGTTCAAAGTCGTTTTCCAGGTCATTTCGTCGGAACTAAGGGGTCGACAATACCACATTCTCTCTTATACAATGACGACATCATTTCAGAATAACTGGCGGAATGGTTCGAATAAATTTTGACGTAGTAGGAAATCAAACTATTATCCAAAACTATATATGCACACTTATATATTTCGAAATTATTTTATTACTTTAAGGATAAAGTAAATAGGTAATAATTTTTACTTTAACACGTATGAACAATATACATAGTATGTAAACAAAGCATTTCACCCAAAAATTTGAACCGAGATTTTACTAGAAATAAATGTTTATGAGGACCCCTGAATCAAAATGTTTAGAAAAATGCCTGTGTGTGTCTGTGGAAGTACAAAAACAAAAACGCGGGTAAATACCTAACTTGGTATTTAAGTTCAATATCTTCCAACCCCAAACTACACTTTCAATGGAACATTTTTCGCAATTTTCGATTTTCTGAAAAATAGTTCTAAGATTTGAGATAAATACCGTGTATTAAAGATTTCTGCGTGGCAAATAATGAATTTCTTGGGAGGAGCTGCTGAGGTCCTCTTCATTCTGAGCGACTTTTGCGTAACTAGTAACCGTAAGAGATGGCAAAAACTTAATACACAAAACATGTGTATCTCGTTAAAACACACCATTTATGTCCTATGCTTTGTTTTTTCTTCGTTTTTTAGAGCTTACCATTTCAGAGATATTCTCTGTTGCAAAGAGAAGGGAGTTTTAATTGCATCACAGTGACCAGCTTTTAAAAAAGTTGGTTGTCAATTTAGCCCAGTGAATCCTATATTTCTCTTCTACTTACAAGGAACTAAGTAATAAAACAATGTTCTGCTAATATATATTATGAGGTTCACTGAGTCAAAAAAATAATTTTTTAGAAAAAGGTCACGGTTTGTGCGTGTGTGTGTCTGTAGACAGCATAGCTCAAAAACGAAAATACCATTAAATACAAAACATAGTATTAAGTTTAGTATGTTCCAAGAATGCGACACGAAGATTTTCAGGAAAATATCCCAATCCCAAACTAACCTTTACATGGACAAATGTTTGAAATTTTTGTTTTTCAGAAAAATGACTAACGATTTAGATTAAATACCACATATTAAAGATATATACATCACAAATTTAATGTACCTTTTTAATTTTCAGGGAATAACCGCTGAAGATCTCTTCATTCTGGATGAATATTGCTGAATGTTGCATAACTAGTAAACCGTAAGAAATAGACAAAAACGTACTCCGGAAAAATGTAGAAATCTTAAAACCATAATTTATGTATTATACATTTTTAATAGTCCCCCGTTTTGAGATATTCTTTGTTGTTGGCTTCAATTGTAAACTACGTAACTTTTCTCAAAGAGGAAGTCATCTTTCGTTTCATCTCTCTTTTATTTCACTTAAATTGTTCACATGACGACCAGATTTTAAAAGATTTAACTATCACTTTAGCCTAGTGTATTCCCTTGTTTTTCCTCTGTTTAGAAAGAAGCAAATAATAGGACAAATACAGCTTAGGCTTGTCTCGTTTAGCATAAATGAATAATATATTGTAAGAATAGCTTTTTGCAGAATGGGTAGAGAAAGTCATGTGAATGGAACACATACGATTTTTTAAACTCTCATCCTTGGTTGATGGAAGGAAAAACTGCACTAAATGTTATCCCCTGGACAAAATTTACTTGAAAATATTGATAAAAGAAATTCCTTCTTAGAAAACAGACACGCATGACTGAGTTGCCAACAAAACTTAAATTATTTAAGTATCGCACCAAGGTGTACAAAATATTGAGTTTTACTCGAATTATAGAGTTTTTTTTAAAAATAATTTAATATTCACAGTACTGTGATACGCAAGCCTTACAGATAGTGAGGGCTCCGTCGATATTTAATATTCCCTTAATGAAAATCTCACAAAACAACACAAAACCTACTACATGTAGAATTATTTTTGGAACTAAGTGCAAAACACTACGCTAAAGCTGATCCAAATGAAATGCCCTATTGCACTTATATCAGCTACTTCACAGAGGTTTAATTACATGAATCTGGTATTGCTCTGCCTTAGAAAGGGAAATACCATAACAAATAGGCATCACAAGGGTGCATGCTGAATTTAACCTACTGGCTATCCCGAAGCAGCATAACACCTAATACTGATTGAGTATAAATCTAGTAATAGATTCAACTATATAAGGGGACACTTTGAATGCTATTAACTATGAGGAATCTATGTCGCTACCACCTCCAGGAGGAAATAATAAAATAAAGCGAACATAGAAGGATATAATTCATACCACATGAAATATTTACTGAAGGAAGCAGAATACAAGACAGGGTTGGATCAGCAGCAGGGTTGTTCAAGCAAGGAGTTTTAGTAAGCAACGCATCTCAGGTCAAAGCTCCCGATATGACCATAGAAGTAAAAGGGGACTATACAGGCTTTATTTACAACATATCTTTTTCCTTAAAACTAGTTTACATAGGTTTGAGTACCGCTTAGGCATTACATCCGCATAGCTCCCTGGCTGATAGCGAGCGTAGCCCTTTGGTTCCATCCCAATCTCTGGTTCTCTCTCCCCCATTATTTTTCCTTATCTACTTTTCTTTTAGCTTAATCGTATATTGCCTTATTTCTTTACTTCTTCTCTTCCCCTTGTCATTCAAAATTTTGAGCGCTACCATATTCTCCAGGCATATTCCATTTTTGTTGCCAAGTTTCTTTCCTCCAATTTCTTACCCCTTTACATTCTGTTAAACAGTGAACAATGCTGTCTCTCTCCTCGCAGAGAATACAACAACGTTCTAGTATATTACACCCTCATGCCTTTCGAAAGTAATGCTCCTGATCACTTCCAAACTAATCCTTCCTTCTCTTGTTTATTACTTATATCTACATATCCCTCTCTTGACCATTCTTTATTTATTTTTCTGTATGAAGAAAATGACTGTCTGTTGTTTAGTTCACCATAGATTTCCTGTTTATCTATGAAGCAAAATATCTAGAAGCCAAGTTTCAGGATAACTGTTTAAAGAATCAGGCGGAACATGTTGCAGTTCTAAGGACACTTAATATCACATGTGAAGAAAGAAACACCATAATATACACTGAGAGTAAACTAACATTCAGACTATTAAAAACAATTACAAACATAAGTGCTTGATAAGGGAAATTCAAGGCCAAATCAGATGGTTAAAATACAACATTGCAAGATACCCATTCCTTGTATCACAGCTCATTCAGGCTTCATTGGAAATGAAATGGCTGATAAATTAGCCAAAAGGCTGTACTTTAAAATGACACTGCCCTAGCATACAATAAACAAATCAAAACTTAAATCCTTCGAAACGTTGAGGAAACACCTCTTCGCTGGTTACGTGAGTGTACCAGCACAACCAAAGGCACCATTGCAGAAAGTTTATTCCATCTGTTATTCAAAGAATGAAACAGAACATACCAATTAAATCAGCATTAACAGCCATTATTAGCGTCCATTAAAAACCAAGACATACCTGTACAAGATACGAATAGAAGATCCCAAATGTACATGTCTGCGGTACAACACCTCATCTAGTAATACTTTAAAAAGAAAGAAACAAGGAATAGAACTCCAGAAAAGCAAGTGGAGAGAAAAGCAGAGGAACTACTAATAAATAAATATCTAAGACTTTTTAATATGTTTGTCAAATCAATAGAGATTCTTGTATAGAACAAATCAATAGAGATTCTTGTATAGAACAGAATTAATAAAGGAAATTGTATTTTTAATATTAAGTGACGTAGTACAAAAATAGTATGTAATATTACGCTGTGCAACGGAGCATATTCAATGAAATATTTAAAAAAAACGAGTCCACAGGTCGAAGGCTACAGGCCACGGAAGTTCCTAACAGTTTTTGACTCGAAGACTCTCCCACTACTGAAACTGTTCAGAGAAGGCGTGGAATGACCCGTTCACCGGGAAGCTGTATAGTGTCCACCGGGTACTCTCTTCTGGGAGAAAGCATCTGCGTCATTTGCCCATTACTGCTATATGCCACTAAAACTTAAACCTGAGAAGGGAACTGCATGAAAGGTACATGGTGGAAAGGAAATAATGGTAAATGAGAAACCACCCTATAACTCGTCTACCGACCGAAAACCTCATCTGAAGGTGGAATCGATCCGGGAACCTCGCGAATGCGAGACTCGATACGTTACCGTGAAGACATGTTGCTGTGTCACATATATTAATAGACATTGCATTTGTACATCGTAATTTGCTTTAAGTAGCGCAAGAACTGTTTTCTGATCTTTAAAGTTATTGTATGCATTCCCAGAATCTTACGTAGTATCGGCGTTAAAATTATCGTATGTTCTCATATTATCGTTAGGTTGGTAACCCTAATACACTTCCCCCCCTCTCTCTCTCTCTAAGACTATGATCAATTTACAGAGAAGAGAACCTAACACCTCGACGCACAATGAACCTATTCTATGTACAACGCCAAGAGGAACGAGCGAGTTGACGGAACCGCAGGAGACATGTGGGCCACAGGAAAGCCCACGCAGGCAGAGACATGCAGAGTTCTCTAACAGTTACAGGCTTGACCACTTGACTATGGGAGTGTCAAGCGAGGCGGCGATAAGGTTCTGATCAGAGGGAACGGGAAATACGACTCACTAGAGGAGACATGATAGATTGCCATTTGGCAGAGCCGAGAAGTTCCAATGCGCGAGCCTATGCACCATCTGTTCGACACCGAGCGGTACTGAGCCCAAGAGCCAACCTGAAAATTTAAAGGAGGAAATGAAGTGATAGGAAGAGGGGAAAGATGAAATCTGTGATAGAATACATTTGCCTAACCTATCAGGGAAAACCAGAAATGTTTTACCTATCAGGGACATGTTACGGCGGAGGCATTTCTTTTGGTTTCTTTCTTCAGTTCAGCATGTTTATCAATCGTAGGAGCTTTAGCTTCTGTAGGATCTACCGTTGTGTAATAACGCCAAAGTCTATTTTTTTTAGAGCGGCTACGAAAACAAAAGCTACACACACATATTTTCCAGTAACATATGCATTCTAGTACAAGATTTCAGACAATGCCCACTTTAAGCGCCACACTACACATACATTTCGGTGCCTGAAGGCAAAGTATCTGCACTAGATGCTTTTCTTGGGTGATGGCTTTGTCACAGTCCACGCGTCCTTCATTGTGACACCGACAAGTAGTGACTGGATCAATTATGTGCCTTAGGCCAAGTATGGCAGGATAGACCGCAATCCTTGGGATTCTCTTAAAGGCCTATGGGAGGACGAAATGCCAAAGCTTGAATTGTAGTATACCTACCGAATACAGAAAATAGAAGTGTTTGTGTTGCAAAGAGAAATCTTGCACTTAGTTATAATAACCTTGAAGCTGTTCATCTTGCGAATCTTCAGTTCAACAAATGCAGATGTTGAAACTTGGAATGGCGGCTTCAGAACCCACCTAACTAATGTTCCAACTTTGTGATCACCAGGATTAGATACAGATGAAAAGTCATCGTTCAATTGTAGCATAATTGGCATTAATAACATGTAAGTAAATCTTTATCATGAGTCACAAATTATGAGAATGCATATTTATTAAGCCATTTTGGTCAGGCTATTCAATTTTATGTGACTATTTTGTAATTTTCTAGCAATTTGCGTCTTTATTGAGTAATTTTCTTGCTTTCGATTGAGTATATGAAAAAGTTTATTCTATTTTCATTGTAAGTATAATTTTTCAATCATCAGAATGTCACTATTTATTATAAAAAGATAGCTTATTAACATCCTATATTGTATTCTTGAAAAACAATAATTTCTGTTTAATAGTTAGTTTGTAAAGGATTATTTTCGGGTGCAGGAGTCACTAAAATTAAGAGGGCAGCTGTAATTGCAGTTATGAATTAATGTACCAAACTAAGAATGAGACAGGTCAGTTTTCTGTAATAATCAGATATGTTAATACTGTCCTTATTCTTGGGCCGTGTCACAGACGCTGAAGTCCTCCATTTGCAATGAAATTTTTTTAATCTGAGAACTCAAAAGACTGAATTTTAAAGTTAATATTGCTTCAAAATCAGCTTTCTTATTTTCCTTTTCAGGTTCTTCAAAAGGCGGCGCCATAATCGAGTTGTTAGACTACTCACCGCCCACCTAGAAGGCCCGGGTTAGATCTCAGACACCCATATGTGGAATTTGTGGTGGGCGAAGCGGCGTCTAAGCGGATTTCCTCCAGGTTCTCCGGTTTCCCCGCCATTCATTCCACCAATTGCTTCATCATTACCTTTCCTATCATCCATTTCGTTTGCATTTCACATCATCCACTTCTTCACGCTCATGTCTTGGCTACGGGCCAATTACTCGTTCCAGGTCCTTCATTCTGTGGTTTCGTACGTTTTAATGGGTTTTAGGACATTTTTTGTAATTATTGTGTTATTTTAAAATAATTTTATTCATTTTCTGAGTAATTTTTCAAACATATTAGGTCATAAAAATTTGGTACATGCTGATTACCATAGGAATTTTTAAGCAACTAGTTTAAAATCAAAAGTAATCTAGACTCAACCATTATTACTACATAGAACAGCCGCCAGATGTCATTGAGATTCAGATTAAAACCTGTTTGCTGTATGCAAATGCCAAATAATATGTGCAGGATGAAGAGTGGAAAATGTTATATATATATATATATATATATATATATATATATATATATATTAATTTCGTCTATTAAAATATAAATAGTGTGAGTAATGAGGTGTAAGGCCTTATACTTAAATAAAGCATCTAATTACCATAAAATAATGAATGAGTAGGCGTGCAATGATTTAACAGTTAGGAGCAGTAATTAACCTTCATTCCCCCCTCCGTGGCCCCCTTTATGGGGAGGGTTTTTACACAAGGATAATAATACGACCCCCTTTATCACCGTATTATATGAATAGAATAATGAGAGATGGTAATAAATTAGGACTTTTCAGGAAATAACACCTTTAAAGCCACACAAGCAGGCACCTGTTTGTCACTAAGTTTCATTGTTAACTTATTACAAAGTTATTTTGTTTGTTTACGACGCTGTCAATACCCGAATCATACCAGCGCCATCACACTTAAAAACATTGTTCTGAACCGTGTTTGAAACTGCGGCCTTCGGATTAGAAGACCAGCGTCTAGCCAACTAGGCTACCCAGACCGACTCTATTGTTATGCTCTTTCATGAACACGCGGATGCAATTCATTTCATTTTCCTTGCCCTAGCTAGACCTTGAACTGTATGATTCCTTTGTTACAGAGGACCTGAAAATTGATTCCATAATATATCGGACTTGGTTTGGGAAGTTGGCAGTTGCAAATACGCCCGCTTTCATTACACAGGCACCGCAGGCGATGACAGTGATGATACATGGAATGAAGATGGAGCACCGGTGTAATGCAATGGCGGGGTAAACGGGAGAACCCAGAGAAAACACGCCTCTGCGCTCAACTGGTGAGAGGTAAGTGGTCTAACCACTCGGCCACGGCACGGCCGAAGCTGTTATTTGATTTTATGTAAGGAACGAGGGAAGAAGGCGACACGTCACGACATATTTTATTACATTTTTCTTTAGGTCTGGAGCTATTCTTTTAAATAATGTGTTCTTATAAAATTGAGCCCTTCAACAAACATTGCGTTAACAAAGGAAGAAAAAACATTTCTTCTTTAAACAAAGGATGAACAATGTACCCCTGGTGTTATTATATGACACAGGCGTGTCCAAAAGTTATATTTATTTAAGAGCATGTTATCTGTGACATATTGTCACTGCCACTTCACTAATGGGACCTTGCTCAGTTTCTATTCTCACTTCACTTTTTCTTTCTTTGCGCATAGCGGTTTAATGAATAATGTGCAAAGCGCCCTCTTCTTCCTTCCAGTCGTGTCAAACACAAGATTCGACTTCTCGCTCTAGTCAGACTATCGCAGAACACACTCGTTAATCTCGTTGCATCAGCAACAGGAACTCTAGCTCGTCACGAGCACTCTTGCTTAAATGTAGCTGCAAGAATTTCTGACAGATCCGTGGGAGTTTGCGGGTGGAGGGAGATCTCCTTGCATCTCGAAGGCGTTCCAGTATTTAGGTTGAGAAGAACGCCACCTTACTTATGTCTCCAAGCAACCAGTCGCCCAGCACCATCCATGTGATAAACTCCGACCACAACAGTTCCGTTATAATATTTTATATAGCATCGGTTTTCGACGAATTACTGATCTGTTAACGCACTTAACATACAACTAAACCCATGCTATGGGGCTAGGGGATGTTTACAGAATCTAGAAATGGTAACCGCATTAATCTAATGTGTATTTAGTTGCATGTAGTAATTTAAAAATATTCCAAATCTTAAACATAAGTTCATGAAATCCCTTTAGTTCCTTTCTGTTATTGCTAAGTAACAAGTCGATTGGAGTACCTACATAAGGGCCCTAAAATTTAGTTGTCTTTCTTTCTTTTTCTTCTTTGCTTTGGGCTTGAAAATGTTCTCTGAAGTGCCACTGATTTTCATTAGTAATGAATAAACAAAATCTATATTAGTCAAGTCTGCAGTTCTCTAGAGCAAGCATATTCAACCTGGAGTACGCGAAGACTTCTTAGAGGTACATATTATAATATGCTTCCTGAATGATCACAAAATAACGAAACATATTCAACCCTACTGCTTTACCCAACAATGATAACATACAGCTGCGCTCGCTAATAATTTATGTTGTTTGTTTCAAATTGAGGTATATGGTCGTTCTAGGTGCGCTTATGAAAAATTAATGCCAAATAGACTGCAAGACTGAATCGGGCTAGAAGATATCAAAGTCAATCTTCTCTTTCGATATGAAGTCTTAAAAGAATCTATGTTGTTATCTCTAAAGTAATTCAGTCTTTTATTCAAAATTCATGAATCACAAAACCAATTCGAATAATATAGATAATTGTTTCAATGGATACTATAAAACGTATTAATGCCCCAGGTGTTTCGGAACTTAAAACCCAAAAATTCAAATTACGCAAATTACCCTCTACCGCTAAGATGCCATTGGGAGGTAGCTGTACCGATTAAGGTTTCTCTGATTTATGTTTGAAAGTAAAAGTAAAAACAAATTCCCCTCATTACCCAGTATAGAAGCAAGTATATTAAATGGAACTCAGCACTGTTATACGTGATTAGGAGACTCTAAACATCGTCTTGAAGAGCCTATAGACATATCAGTTTCAGAAATGTCAGCTTCATTTTGATTTTGGGAGATTTAAACAGTAGGCGTGAGATTTAAGGGGATGTCCGAATTGTCACATCTGCAAAAATGATACTGCAACTCTTGAGTAGAAGGTATATCTTGAGAAATGGCAGAAAAACTACAATTGGCACAATATTTGTTTAAAGATTGGGAACACACACCTAATCGCAGCTGCACTAGAATACCCTACGAATGTGAAGATGCCGATTGGTTTACTACACTGATGGTACATGAAATGGAGATGGGAACACCAGTGGAATGCAATAACGGAGAAACCGTAGAACCCGGAGAAAGCTCGCCCCTGCGCCACTTTGTCCACCAAACTCCCACATGTGGTCGCTTGGGATCAAACTCAGCCCACCTAGGTGAGAGGCGAGTGGCCATGGCTCAGCTCCAATGAATGAAAATGACAAGCAACAGAAGTTGCGAGCGGTGGCAATGCACCTGTTTCAAAGGCAATCGGTGTATTCCAACAAAAATGTATTATTGCTTCATATATGGGTCCTTGTGTAAACTAGTGGTATGTGTAGGCTTAGAAACAGTTGCCAACAATCAGAGACGCTGTGTACTATTTGTTCCGTACTGTTTTTATTGTCTCTGACGATAAGAAATTCCTTGGAACATCTGATTGCAGCAAAGAGAAGCGTTCCGGTTTCAAATGGATTGTCAGATTTCTTTAATGCGCATGCTCATAAAACATGAGGCCAATCAGAGAATTATATTGAAACCAAAATTATTTTTTTTTTGAACTGTGATAAATGACATTACGTGATCACGGATTGCGTGCAAATCTTGATAGGGTTCGCTTATTCCATTTTGACACGTGGAAAAATAGTTGTCGTCTCTAACAACTCGTAGAATTTATTTGAATTTACTGTTTCTTCCACACCAGGAGTTGCAATGGTTCCGTGGTTCAAATTCCGGCTATGGAATTGCATTTTTGTCTATCTCTACAACTCCTGTCCTAAACACGACTGGTGTGGAAGAGCAATTAATTCAAATTGATTGACCTAATAGCTGTTAAACGATAAATCCAGGGACTTAAAGTATATACAACCTTCTAAACCTACATTGAGGTATATCTTCTCAAAATAATTTGAGATCGCCATGTGGTTTAACGGGAAAAAAGGCGAGTCAGTCGGTGAATTTAGTACCGTGCCGGCATGTTGCAAGGACAGCTAAGTGGTTAGAGCAACTGGATGGAGACCAGGAGATCCGAGGCTCAAATCCCGGCCATGGGATCCCGGCCCGGTCAGTCTGACTCTGCCTCTCCAAGTTCGTAGAATTGTTTTTATAATTAGCAGCTTAGTAGGAAAACGTGTGGCAACTAACCAGTCAGAATCAGGAATATTTTCAAGCAAGTTTTATCCTTAAGTAATAAATAGTATTTTCATTTCCTACGTTGTCAGTATTTGAAGATTTGCAATGTGAAACATGCTATTTGGAAGGCGATGAAGAAAAAAATTAGTTATCATGGTTTTTGGTCCCTGCACCTAGATGGGATAAAAAGTACAGTATTTATGGTATGTATGCATCTAACTTCTAATACTTCATTAGATAACGCTAATACGAAAATTGTGAATTTGCTCGGGAAAGCCAGTTTTGTGCATGACAGCCGAATACATGGAATCGTGCAGATACAACGCGCAGTGATTTACGTTGGTAAGGGAATATTAATCGCCCATGCCGCGCCCAACTTACATCCCTTACCTGGTTCTAACACACCACTTACAATTACTTTCTCTAGCCCTTATGTAATGTACTTAGTGGATAGAGAAGGTAATGTGTTCCTCTCAAAAATCGATACCGTAAATATTTTGAGACCTCCTGAGTCCGAAAGAAATATTTTTAGAAAAAGGTATATGTGTGTCTTGTGTTTGTTTGTCGGTCTGTCTGTCTGTCTGTGCGGGTGTGTGTCTGTGGACACATAGCTCAAAAACAAAAAGTCGGTTAAATACCAAACTTGTAGAGTATTTAAGTTCAGAAGATATTCAAGAAAATTCCCCCACCGCAACTACCCTTTATATGGAACATTTTCTTCAAAATGGCTCTAACGATAATAGCGTATATTACAGATATTCACATCACAAATAAAATGTATACTTTAATTTTTTGGGAATAGCTTCTGAAGAGCTGTTTATTCTAGTTGAATTTTGAATAATTTTAAAAACGCTTAAACCGTAAGAGATAGGCAAAGCTTAGGTTAAAAATATGGATTTCTTTAAAGCGCATAATTTATGTAATACGTTTTTCTTGTAGAGTTGGCAGTTCTCGAGATATTCATTGTTATTAGCTTCAGTTTTAAACTAATTAACTTTTCTCAAACTGAACCATGCAAAGTGAACCGAACCAGCTTTTAAAAGATTGGACTATCGCTTTAGCCTAATGTAATCCCTCATTTCCTTTCTATTAACAAGGAAGCAAGTCTTAAGATTAATTGTGCTAATGCTCATCTAGAATAGCATGATGTAGATAAAAGAATAACCTTGTTGTTTATGGAATAGACAGAGAAAGTTATGTGGATGGAACTCATCAGATATTTTTTCTTACTTCGCCCCTTTGCTTCGCTCCTGAACCTGAAACGGACATGTGTTCATAGGTTGTGTTTGAGTGCTAGACCGTTGAGATAGACTCGTCTAGAAGCTGGTGTAGACAGTCACGGGGAAACCTCCCTTCCCACCATTCAGGTGACATGCTTACCTTTAACCCCATAAACCTGACTTTTATTCACGGTTGAAGTTTTCAATGCTAGGCTTTTGACTTTCAATGAAACTGACTCATCCAGGAGATGGCATGAACCTAAGTTCAATAACATGCCTTCCAATGAGGCTTCCGTACTCCCCTTTAGCCTGACATTTGTTCCAATGCTAATGTGTGTATGTGTGTGTGTGTGTGTGTTTTTGAATGGGACTTGAATTCATAACAACAAAGAATTGGCTCACCCAGGATTCGGTTTGAAATCCAGCTGAAAAGGAGATGCTGCTATCCTTAAATAAGCAAACAGAGGCAAAGACAAATTTCTATACATTCGATTGCACGTGGTGTGACGATTTGGATACGGTTTCGTGTTGTCTTAGTTTGTGTTTAATTATTATTGTGTAAAATATCTCCCAAATTTCCATTTGAGATAAAGAAATTCATTTATAGTACATTTTTATCAAAAGTTTGCTTGCAATGAATGACATAGAAGGCACAGATATCGGAGGTTCGAAGGTGAGCTTACTAGTCAAAGAGTAAGAATATACAAGCCGTTGGGTGTCACGAGGACACTGTGGCGGTGATACGAGGATACCGTATCATGAATAGTTTCCACAAAAAGGAGCACAACATTGTGGTAAAAAAAGAAAAAAAATCAGGACAAAAACAGCTTATTCACGCAAATCAGATCTCAGATGCTTAAAAAACCTATATTAAGTTTGCAGCAGCTACTAGAGTCGACCTCCGTGGTGTAGTGGTTCCCATGCCAGCCTCTAAACAGCAAGATTGTAGGTTCCAGCTTAGCTGAGGTTTATAGATTTTTTCGGACGCAAAAGTCCTTAGCGCGGCTTACTTCGGAAGGGAAGTAAAGCCGGTGGTCCCACGTAATGCTTATTAGAACGTAAAACAACCTCATAAACTGAAAGAAGAAAGTGCTTGAGCAAAATTTTTCGCCATTTCGCATCCACAAGTTGCGATTTCGTCCTACAGTGTCATCTGTGGGCGCCGAGCTGATCCCTCGACACCATAACGCATAGCGGCGAACTTACTTCTGAACACGGAAACATTGAAACGATGCCCAATGCTCCATTTAGGAAATATAGGAACCACTACGACTACAACGACTACTACTACTAATACTACTACTGCTACTACTACTGCTACTACTAATACTACTGCTACTACTACTGCTACCACTACCACCACTACTACTGCTGCTACCACCACCACCACTACTACTACTACTGCTACCACCACCACCACTACTACTACTGCTACCACCACTAATACTACTACTGCTACCACCACCACTACTACTACTACTGCTACCACCACCACCATTACTACTACTACTGCTACCACCACCACCACTACTACTACTGCTGCTACCACCACCACCACTACTACTACTACTGCTACCACCACCACCACTACTACTACTGCTACCACCACTAATACTACTACTGCTACCACCACCACTACTACTACTACTGCTACCACCACCACCATTACTACTACAACTGCTACCACCACCACCACTACTACTACTGCTGCTACCACCACCACCACTACTACTACTACTGCTACCACCACCACCACTACTACTACTACTACTGCTACCAACACCACCACTACTACTACTACTGCTACCACCACCACCACCACTACTATTACTACTACTGCTACCACCACCACCACTACTACTACTGCTGCTACCACAACCACCACCACTACTACTACTGCTACCACCACCACCACCACTACTACTACTACTGCTACCACCACCACCACTACTACTACTACTGCTACCACCACCACCACTACTACTACTACTGCTACCACCACCACCACCACTACTACTACTACTGCTACCACCACCACCACTACTACTACTGCTGCTACCACCACCACCACTACTACTACTACTGCTACCACCACCACCACCACTACTACAACTACTGCTACCACCTCCACCACTACTACTACTGCTGCTACCACCACCACCACTACTACTACTGCTGCTACCACCACCACCACTACTACTACTACTGCTTAAAACCACCACCACCACCACCACCACTACTACAACTACTGCTACCACCACCACCACCACTACTACTGCTGCTACCACCACCACCACTACTACTACTGCTGCTACCACCACCACCACTACTACTACTGCTGCTACCACCACCACCACTACTACTACTGCTACCACCACCACCACTACTACTACTACTGCTACCACCACCACCACTACTACTACTACTGCTACCACCACCACCACTACTACTACTACTACTGCTACCACCACCACCACTACTACTACTACTGCTACCACCACCACCACTACTACTACTACTGCTACCACCACCACCACCACCACTACTACTACTACTGCTACCACCACCACCACTACTACTACTGCTGCTACCACCACCACCACTACTACTACTACTGCTACCACCACCACCACCACCACCACTACTACAACTACTGCTACCACCACCACCACTACTACTACTGCTGCTACCACCACCACCACTACTACTACTGCTGCTACCACCACCACCACTACTACTACTACTGCTACCACCACCACCACCACCACCACCACCACTACTACAACTACTGCTACCACCACCACCACCACTACTACTGCTGCTACCACCACCACTACTACTACTGCTGCTACCACCACCACCACTACTACTACTGCTGCTACCACCACCACCACTACTACTACTGCTACCACCACCACTACTACTACTACTGCTACCACCACCACCACTACTACTACTACTGCTACCACCACCACCACTACTACTACTACTACTGCTACCACCACCACCACTACTACTAGTGCTACCACCACCACTACTACTACTACTACTACTGCTACCACCACCACTACTACTACTACTGCTACCACCACTACTACTACTACTGCTACCACTACCACCACTACTACTACTACTACTGCTACCAGCACCACCACTACTACTACTACTGCTACCACCACCACCACTACTACTACTACTGCTACCACCACCACTACTACTGCTAACACTACCACCACCACCACTGCTACTACTACTGCTACCACTACCACCACTACTACTACTACTGCTACCACCACCACCACTACTACTACTACTG